>WBNM01014106.1:346477-374858 GCA_013399055.1 Ramphastos sulfuratus
AGGCAGGCACAAGCTAAGTGTATGTACCTTGTTTGCCACAGGATAGAAACAGGAGCAAAACAAGTCTGGGCAGGCCAGAGTCCTTAGACGCAGTGGCTCCAGGTCCTTTGTCCTCTTTCCTGTGGTTACTTCTCCCCACAACAGAGAGAGGGAGAGCAGAAAAACATCTGGGCAAGCCAGGACATATATAAACCTGTTTTGGCTTGCTTAGACCTACCACAACGCACAGTAGTGTGCTGGTAGTACCTGCACAGACACCCATCCACCCACCCACCCATCCACCCACCCATCAACCCACCAATCCACCCACTCATTCATCCATACATCCATCCAACCTTATGCTATGCTTTTTCCTGATTTTAGTTGGAGGTAGTAGTACTGCAGCAATATGCTGTGTCATTTCAGTTTGTATTCAGCATCTCTTTAATTAGTAACTTGATTATGTTGGCTTTTTTTATGTCATTTGAATTGTATTGTTGTGTGGTTAACCAGGCAATAAAACGACCACGTAGATTTAATTATTTTTTAAGAGAACTTGTTCTGATGAGAAAGTTCACAGGATCACAGGATGTTAGGGATTGGGAGGGACCTCCATAGATCATTGAGTCCAACCCCCCCTGCCAGAGCAGGATCATAAAATCTAGCTCAGATCACACAGGAACGCATCCAGATGGGTCTTGAAAGTCTTCAGAGAACCTGGTGTGTGACAGTAAGAGTTTGTAGTACACCAACAGTTCTACATGAGGACTTAAAGTGAAATAGTTAATGCTCTGTACTGTTTCATCATCTGACTAAAACTCTCTTGTAACCAAGTCATTAGGATTGTATGCTTTTCCCCACCACAAGATACCTTAATAAACTGAATAAAAATGAAAAAAAAAAAACCAACAAAAAACCAGATCTGCAGTGTGCTTTAAGCACTATTTGCTTTCCCTTTTGAAGTATGTAAGTTCTACAATTATTATTTTCAACTTGATTATGTTTGGACTGTTTTTTTTTCCCCTCACCTCAATCATCCTCTTCATTCCCTGGACAAAGCAAGTAGAAGTGTTAGAAATATTTTCCCTGGTTTAGAAGCCAGGTTTTGCTTCTCAGATTTTCGTGATGATATTTGCATTTGCTGTTGAGAATCCTGGCCTGTGAGCGACTGTGTAACACAGCTTCCATTTTCACTCCTCCTTGAAACCAAGGTATTTCTGCAGAATTGGCACTTGTTTGGAAAACACAGGAAAATGCAGAGTATGTGACCAAACCTAAAGCCTGGGTACTTTAACTGGGTGTGTGGTAATAGAGACAGACTATTTTGATGTAGCCTCAAAATCGATTCTGACTGAGTTAAAGTTACTTGAGAAAGATCAGTTCCAGGAATCTGTGACCATAGATTTACTTCTAGCCCATACCTCATTCCACTTAAGTCAAGGTGTTCTGAGGAAAGGAATACATGATATATTAATATGAGGAGTCTTAACTATCCTCACCTCTTTCTCCAAGGATCATCTGTATTAAGAAATCACCTGTATAAAGAAATTCTTATATATAACTTTCTATTTCATGTATTTCCTGAAATGAAAAAGGGGTCAACTTATTTACTGTTCTGTTTGTAATGAGAATTATGAATTCAATTAATTTAGAATTATTTAAGCAGTTTTCATTCGGGATCTATGCAAGTTCAATGCTAGTTTCACTGATCTGGTTGGAGATGTGGGTTTTTTCTGCTTTTTTTTCTGCATTGTACTATGGAAATATTCCTTAATGTGTATTTATTTAAGGTGGTGTAAAGCTTTTTTTTTTTTTTTTTTAATGGGTGGGTTCTTTATCAAATAAGCGAGCTGGAGAATTTTCAGACTACATGAAGCAGGTCATTGTCATGAGGATTTTATTACAGTTAAGTTATAAAATTGGTGTGGCAGTACATGGGAGTGGCTTTGTTCAGTATTTATTTCCTTTGTCATTGATCTAGCTGCATTCTTAATAGATTCTTATGAGCCAAGAATTACTCTTTCAGCAATAGTGAAAACTCAACTTACAGGTTGCTTTTGCACCAGCCTTTGGTCAGCCTATTTTAAAAACAAACCAAAACAACAACAACAACAAAAAAAGAATGAAACAAGCAAACAAAATAAAAACAAACCCAAAACACAACAAACCCCAAAGTTCTGTTTGTTGACTTCTCTTCCTGAAAAGGATAAGTAATGCAAATTACCAAAACAAAAAAAAGAATGAAACAAGCAAACAAAATAAAAACAAACCCAAAACACAACAAACCCCAAAGTTCTGTTTGTTGACTTCTCTTCCTGAAAAGGATAAGTAATGCAAATTTTGCCTTGCAAGATGAGAGCTTGAAGAAATGCTCTTATTTGTTCAGTAACCCCTGAGTAAATGATTCCAAGCAATCATTTCTCTGCATCATTTTCTCAAAGTATCTATGTTTTTATCTATGCGAGCCAAGTTTATGCTTATTCAGAAAGGCATTTAAAATACCTTCTAGTTTCCTTTTATTGATTAAGGAGTATTTGTGCTGTTTAATGCAGCAAAACTGAGCATTGCTAGCAATGTTTGATAAATCCACTAATACTTACAAGAACTTCTTGGCCTAGTTTCTGAGTAGTTAGGAAAGGTCCATGACTTCAGGACCCAAAGGAGGAAAAATGCTTCCAGGATATCACATTTCTGAGTTAATACTTTGCAGAGAATACACAAGTTTTGCACAGGGACATTAGATGGCCGAATCAGACTGCAAAGGACGATGTGCTCTTGGGCTGTGAACAAAAGCTGGTGCAGACTGATGTGTGTTAAAGATTGCTTCTTCTGTGGCATACCTTTGATCTTTATAATGGCATCAAGAATGAGTCATTGCCCTTACAGTAGGGTTAGATACTGTTATAAGTGGCCTACACTTTTAATTCTCCTACAAACAGATTAAGTTGATTTACCTTTTAATATTAATTTCCCAGTTAAATGTAGTTGCCTACCCCTTATGTTTAATTATATGCAGGAGAGGTATTCTTTTGATGTAATGTTGTACTTGCTTTGCCTTGCACAAGTAGTCACTTAAAAGTCAGACAATAAACATATAATGTGGGTAGTTTTAATACTGAGGAGCAGTAGTTCCAGTAACTTTTGGAAATGCTGAAACTGGCATAAATAAAACCAGCTGTGTTCCTAAGAACAGTTGCACTGTCACAGGTTACATTTGCTGCCTACTTTGTTCCATTCCAGTGATATACCACAACCTGGGCCAGAAGCAGTGGCTACTTTCCTAGTTTGGTTAACAATTCTAAATATTAACCTGTGTTAATATTTAGTTGAATCCAGACATTGAAATTTCCAGAAATATATGCATGTTTTCTGTAACAGATTCCTAGGAAAACCTGTCTCAAATACATAGTCCAGTAGTTCATTAATCTTTGTTTCAAAATGTAAAACAAAAATGCATGACGTGAGAACCAAGGATAAATATTTTAGTTTCTGATTTTTTTTTTTCTTGAAATAAGAATTTTGCATTTTCTGTATTAACTTTTTAAGTGCGGAGTAAATTAACTTGACTTTAGTATCTGCAAACATCATGTAATAGCATGTTCCTCCTATGCTAATATTTAGAACCAGTTAACCATTTTCATTAGAGTTTGGTATTGTATATTGATTTTTTTTTTCCTATTCTCTTTTTCCTGCAGAGAATAAAACAATTCTGCTTTTGAAACACTGAAGTCAGTTGAAATAGGCTTACTGGTTTTTATCTAGTGCATAAAGATTGCGATCAGTTTCTGGGTTGATGCCATTAATATACATTTAGGCTATGCAGGATTTTGTCTTAATATGATCAGTCTTTATTTATGTAAAGTAGAAATTCTGACACCGTTTTACCGATATACATTTAGCAACGGCAGAAACATAGACCTGTATTATTAAAATGCATAGAGCAGCTATCATATTCTGGGCTTCTGCTGAAATATGCTTTTAATTGAAGCAGAATTATAGCTATATATTATCAATGTGAATCTAGTTAAGAGTACAGCTTTGGCTGGAGCACTTTGTGGCTGTGCTAGTACAATGGGCTCTGTTTTGTGGGTTGAAATTTCAACACCGTCATGTGTCTGGGGTAGGTGCTCAGTGCAAGAAGTGATCAAGTAAAGACTTTATTCTGGAAGATGTGTAATTCCAGGTGACATGACAATGTTTGTCCTTGAGAAGAGAGACTAGAGACATATATTTGTACAAATACATTCGTATTTGTATTTTAGATAGGCAGTTAGTAAGTACTCTGAAAAGGAAGGAATTGCAGGCCCATATCTAACTTAGTAGTGCTTCTAGGAGACCTTATAGTAGCCTTCCAGTATCTGAAGGGGGCCTACAGAAAGGCTGGGGAGGGACTATTTACAAGGTCTTGCAATGACAGGATAAGGGGCAATGGGTTTGAACTGGCAGAGGGGAAATTTAGTCTGGATGTTAGGAGGAAGTTCTTTACAGTGAGGGTGGTGAGGCACTGGAACAGGCTGCCCAGGGATGTGGCTACTCCCTCCCTGGAGGTGTTCAAGGCCAGGTTGGACGAGGCCTTGAGTGACCTGTACTAGTGGGAGGTGTCCCTGCCTATGTCAGGGGGTTGAACTAGGTGATCCTTGAGGTCCCTTCCAACCTTACCATTCTATGATTCAATATAGCAAATATTTCTGGAGAGAAGTCTTCTAACTGCAATTTCTAAAAAAAAAAAGAAAGAAAGAAAAAAGAGAGAGAGAGAAGAGGAAAACATTAATTTAAAATGCAACCCTCAGATGATTAAAAACAGTTAAAGAGAAAGTGGCATTTTTACCTATTTCTCCATCTACAGTGCAAAGGCCAGCCACAGTGACTCCTTGTGTTACATTTTGTGGTGTTCCCATGGCAGAATGCCTAGCAGTGTTTCAGACAAAAGCCAAAATGTAATGGATTCTATATATTTAATATTTTTATGTACCTTATAGGACTAAGTAGATGCTGAGTTCTTACCCATGAATGTCAATGTTTGTGTACTTGCTGTGTGCACCTAAATTATTAATTATGTGTGCATTTAAATTATTTTATGAGAGTCAATCAAGACCTTAAATTTGTGTGCTAATATTTACATGATGGGAAACTTACTTTCAGTGCTGCTGATGACATTTTAGTCATCATATGCATGAAAAGTGTGTTGAAAAGCAAATAGGAAGTGAACAGTATATGAAAGAAGAATAAGAAAAATGTGAAATCATGCTCATGTCAACTGCTTTTCTTGGGAAGAGAACAGGCAGATCTCCAATATCATCTGAAGGTGGTACATTTAGAATGGACAGAAACGTGTGTGGTTTTACACAGTGCAGCAGTGGATGAGAGTTTCTTACTGTCAGGAGCTATTACTGCTGTGATTCATTCTGGCTTAGGAAAGGATGTTCTGAAAATCTCAGTATGCGTGAAAAAATACAAAATCAGGAGAAACCTCTTTACAGTGAGGGTGATGGAGCACTGGAACAGGCTGCCCAGAGAGGTTGTGGAGTCTCCTCCTCTGGAGACTTTCCAAACTCACCTGGATGTGGTCCTGTGCAAACGGCCCTAGGGGATCCTGCCTTGGCAGGGAGGTTTGACTCAATGATCTCTGGAGGTCACTTCCAACCTCTAAAGTTCTGTGATTCTGTGTTTACAGGAATCTTAGGGAGGAAGGGTATGTCAGGCAAGCGGCCTATCTGCTAATGGACAGTCATTAGATGTTAACTGACTTTCTCTCTTGATGAAAGTTTTTTGATTGGTCTTGAAGAAAGTTTGTTGAAACTTGTCTGAAATACCTATTGGAGCCTAGATCTTGAATCAGGTGGAGAGTACTGGTAAGAAATGCTCAAGTACTTCCACTGTTCCTGTTAGTTGTCATCTTTTCATCTGTGCCACAGGTTCAGTTGACAGTTTTCTAACCAGTCAAGGTTGTATGCAATATATGGTTGTGTATTTGCAAAAAGTAGCCTTCCATTCCCAATTAGGTAATAGAGTTCAATTATTAGGCTGTATTAGTACATTAATACCAATTGATGAGCAAACAGAAATAGTAATCAATTTCGTAACATATTTTTTAAGCACATAAAAAAAAATTATGTATACTCAAGTAGAGAACTAGAGGGAATAAATTCCAATAGTACAAGTAGTCTAAAATTATCATTGTCAGTGAGTTCACTAATGAAACCTTGGTTTTCTTGTAATTTCAAACTGCAAAACCAAGTCTTTGGTTGTGTATGGTATCTGTTGTAATAAATGATGTTCAGATTGGAAGCACCATCTGATGTCAACCTATTTTACAATCTTTGTTGTCAAGCTTTTCTTTATTTAGTGAATGTTATTGCCCACGGTGACCACAAACACAGAGGGAACAGCTCTGTGTTGACATTTTTTTTAAAAAGAAAAAAGAAAAAGAACAAAAAGGATTTCCTCTCTGACTACTTTAGTGACTCAGTGTTGTCTGGCACAGGGTTATTTTGTTGACTGATTGCCACTGGGTTTTTATTTATGCTTTTTAATTAACAATTACAGTTTAAGTACCTCATGTAAATCTATGGTCTGTGAGGGGGGTGGTTGTTCAACTTTATTATGTTATTTTAGTATGCAGAAATATCACAGTATTAGATTTCACTACACCCCTGTTTTATAGAGGCTCTTTTTACATTTTAGAAGACTGAAAATGACTACTTCCTGTTGGGTTGGTCTTTGTTCCAGTTTATATAATTTGACTTCAGAAACCCATCTTTAAGAACAAGAACTTGCAAGCTTTTTGCTTATTTTTTTTTTTTTCATAAAGCATATTGCAGCTAAGTACTGTTTAACTAATATGGTTTTATGGGTTATAATGAGGACACTTCAAATCATATTTGCCTTTAATTTCTATATTATTATTGCAACAATGAATAAAGTACTTAATTACCTTTCCACCATGTCAGAGTCTTTTCTTCTTCCAAATATACTATAGCAAATAAGCACAAAGGATTTAAATTGATCTCTTTTTATACTCATCTGCTCACATAATTGATTCTCCCGTATTGAAAGCTATTCTTTCTGTCTGTATACTGAAGGTTTCTTTGCAAAGGTCCAGCCCCAGCAGGTTGATTACACACTTGTTACCTGTAATTCAATACAGCAGCGCCCTGTTTACAAAGTCCAGATTTCCTGTGCTGTCAGTTAGGGCAATCAGCACAAAGACCAAGAGCTTTTGGAACTAAATAAACAATGAGAAAAACATTCAGGGCTGCCAGTAACCTTCACAGGTAATTTAACAGCCTTTGACTACAAGGCATCAGTTGCTGTAGATGTCTGCCGAGTATGAAATCTGACATTCTCCCTTGCCATGTTCTGCCAATAGGTCCGTGTGTAATCTCGCGCTGAGGTTCACCGCCGCTGCACTCAACCAAACCGCTTTTATTATGACGGACGCCCACACCTGCGTTCTGTCACCTATGTGCCGTGCACTCTTCCAGCAGGATACAGCAAATTGTTTAGAATTTCAGGGTTAATGAAATTAGATTTGCTCCCTCATCCCTTCTGCCGGTCCCCTTCCATTCAGCATCCTGGCCAGCCCAACCTTTACTGAACTCTTCTTAGTAATGCTTAAATACGAAGAAAGAAACTGCTTGATCAATTCTGCATAAATTGGACTCGGTTTTTATTGCAAACAGGGAACAGAGGGATCTCTATTTTCTAGATGCCCTTTAAGTATTGGACAGATTATTTTATTGTCTAAAGCTCTGTGTTTATGTATTTTTAATTTAACTTGTTTTATTTGTGATGTACTTGGTGCCTTTCTTGTCGATTCGGATAATGATTAGAAAGCTATTTCAAAGATCACTGATGTATTAAAGCAGACAAAAAAACATCCGTGAGGAGAACAAAATAGAGATGGGGATTCGTCTGGGTCTGTGTAAGAAAAGTTCGTATCTTTTTACTTCAGCAGTCAAATCTCTTTGCAAGCAGATAAAATTAATGCTATCTATACAAGTTTAAAAGTGCATCTGTTAAAACCAAAATAAAGCTATAATACTTGTAGGTTAGCTGTTTATTATTCATATAAACAACCCAAACTACCCGACGAGTAAGCATTTTATTGGCTGCCTACAACATACTTGCCTCATGGAATCCTTCCTGCCTCCTTTTTTAATTATTCCTGATATATAAATCTGGAGACATCTTGCAAGCTGTTATGAGGAAACTATTTTTTCAGAACTGTTGTACAAATAGAAGAACTGAAATTATTTTTAAAATCTGGGGAAAAGTCCATTTTTCAATTATCTTGTAGCGAGAAACTGGTTCCCTGTTCTATTTTCACCCTCTCACTGATAAATTTTTGAGCACCTTGTTGTGGTCAGTTTAATAGGAGGTAGCTGAAGGTATTGTGCAATAGACACTCCCTGTTGCTTGATTCACGTTTCTGCCTTGTAATTCTACCTTAGGGAACATACTTCTGCAGCTGTAGATATATTCATATCTGTGGCTGAAAACCAAATGTATATATTTAGTGTTAGCTTAGTTGTTGTAATTATTTGCTGTGTCTGATTTGGCAATAAACATACAGATTTAAATTACATAGACATGATTTGGGCAGAGTGTTGGAGAGGAAGGATTGTTATGTTGTGGTATGGGTTTGTTTTTTTGTTTGTTTTGTTTGAATTATATTGTTCTCTGCAAGAGTAGAGGCTGGAGCATTGGCAGACCAGAGACAGTTTACTGAAAGCAGAAGTAATTCAAGTGAGAAATTTCTAATTCATTTGGGGATTCCCTAAATGTTTGGTAGTGTTTCTGTGGTCCCAGGGGAGCAGGAAAGGGGATAATAATAACACTATATTCATTGTGCATTAACAGGGTCAGGAACAGCACTCTGAGGGCAGTGATCTTTTTAAGAACAAAGTATTGTGGAGATTTAATGGTTTTACAATGTGTGGGCACAGCAAAAATCCAAGACTCTGGTGTAGAAAGTGCTAATGCAATCGTGACTGAAACAAGCAACTTGGTGTAGCACCTGTAGGATGCAGCCATGTCTTGCATGGGCTAGCTTGTGGAAACTTAGGAAGCAGACAATGACAGCTCAATAATTGTAATACATTACACAGTATTTAATCCATTATATACTCTGGATGGGTAACATTTAACTGTTTCAGCAATGTGAAGTAATGAGAACCACCACAGGACAAAGCTTCTAAGCTAGTAGTCCTCCACCAAGTTGTAGCTCAGCTAGACATTGAATAGTCACTACAGCTTGATTATAACATATCCTTACTAGGTTAGGTTCATCTTGGATAAACAGTGTACTTTCAATGGAGCATATTGCCTGAGACTATTTTGCATTACAAATTGATCCATACTTGACAATAACTACAATAATTTTAAGGCCCAGTCAAAAAAATGTGACCTTCAAGGGTAACTACATTCATGTCATGCTCCAAAATTGGCTAAGGCCAATGTGAAAATCAAGCTCCCTCTCTTTTCAGCTGTTTCACTTGCAGTCCTGGGGCTACCTTCCATGCTTCTTACAACAGTTGAACTAAGCTGGCACCCCAAATGCACCTGTAGCTAAGGGGATGTTTTTACATGGTTTGTCACAGACTCTTTAGACATATCTCAGAAGTGTGGCCACAAAATGATTGCTGAGTGATTGCTTTTGCAGTGTAAGAAAACTAAGCCCTTTTTGGACACTCGAGGGAAACTGCAGAAAAATACTGGGAAAATGGTGGTTTTTGAATTGCAGTAGCACATTGCATGGTGATTACATTACCAACTGATAAATTATTCTGCATAAAGTTTTAGCCATTCTCTCCTTTCTGGATCAAATGATGGTGTTTTCTGTGTGGGGATGGGAGCTAGATTTAGAGAATGAATCATGCCTTTGAAGTGAGATTCTAGATTGCTGCTCTGTGGGTATTGTTATTAGTGGATTTGGTGTTGCAAACAGTAACATTTGCACACAGGTCAAAATGAGGTGAAGGGCTCATGTTAGGAGTCAGATTCATGTGAAGTATGAAAAGGATTTGAGTTAGTGGTTGGCTACAACAAACTTTGAATACGCCTCTGCTTCCAGAGCTCTCCTTCGCTCATCTTCTAACTAGAAGAAATTTTGACCTAGGTAGGTCTCTTCAGAGTTATGTTCCAATTCCCTGACTGTATCCTATGCATTTTAAATATTTAGATTACTTCTAATTTGACACTTCTAAAAATGTTATTGTGTTTTTGTGCTTTATTCTTACACAAAGCACTCCCAGTTCTGAATGGAACACTCTGGCTACCACGTGTTTCCACATAACCTTAGTGTGCATTAAGGATGCTTGGAGAAGGCAACATTTAAATATTGTTGCTTTCAAAAGTAAATCTTTCCACAACCTGTTGTTAGATTTAGTTCTGGTTTTCATTGTTGACCACTTCTTCAGTACATTCCATTTGGCTGACCACATGCAGTAATCTAACAGTACAGTGATCAGAAAAGGGAGAGAAAAGACCACGTGAGTCTTGAACTTCCACTACTGGTTTCCCATTCCCCAAATAATGTTTAGCATATCTGAAGGCAAATCCCACATGTTATGCATTTCCATATAAAGTAAGTCAGGATAAAACTGTACAATGTTAGATTTTTCCTGGAAAAAAAAAAAAAAAGAAAAGTTAACAGTTGGAAGCTGCACAATGAGCTCATTTTGATCTGTTTTAATGAATTGCTCCATACCTCTTCACTTCAGGGCAGATTTAATACTGCTGTTGATGTTTTGTTATCTCTAGAGTGTAATATATTTGTGTTACAGTATAATTGTATTTTACACTTCTTTGTTTAACTTTTGATTTTGAAATTCATCTACCCATATCAGAGGGGAAAACAGACTGGAGATATTTTAACTGTGTTCTAATCGTTCCTGACTCTTAATTTTTAAACAACATATTAAGCCTGGGTTGTTTTTGTTTTTTTTTCTCTCAACAAATTGAATGAGATCAGGCAATAGGATTCTTACAAATCAGTTTGATATATTTTTCAAATCCATAAGAGTGTTAGGACTACCAAAGGAGTTCTTCCTTACATGTTATTTTCTGTCAGTGGGGGTATGTTAATTTGTTTATTTGGTTTTACTCAATTTGTGATCATGCATTCTGAAGCAGGTTAACCTAAGAGAGTACCAAACACCCAAATGATGTCTCTGTCAGATGGAACAGTGTTTCTGTAATGCAAACAGTCATTACTTGATAAATTCCTGCTCTTAAGTGGAGTGGCTGATAAGCATAAAGCAATATGGGTAACAGAGTAGGAGTACTGCACAAGTCCTGAGCTGACTTTACGAATGCTAAGGTACTGTTAATTGCAGTGTCCTTTTACTGGGTTTGTACTAAAAATCAGTATATCCACCTGAAGTTAAAGATAACACTTTTGACAGGCAGGCAAGAAAATCTGAAAGAAGTGAAGAGGAGGGAGAAGGCAATGTTCACACTGGGTAGACTGTTGCTTAAATTAACTCCAGGGGATAAAAATGCAATATTTTATAAAATGTATTTGTAGGTTTTCTTTGCCATCCATAGGGTCTGCTCCATCTTCTGTCATCCTATCTGTCTTGCACACAGAGAGTCTCTCTCATTCCTTTATTTTTTTGTTTATGTCATATTCTTTATGAATTAGTTTCTTAATTATATCAATGACATTAAGAATTCTAGGGGGGAAAAGAATAATCCTGCAAGACCCCTACTATCTCTGGCAGGGTTTATGATGAGGAAACAGAGCTGGAATTTTAACAGAATGTCACAGCAGAACTATCATCACAACTAGCTTGATTTATGCTCTGGAAACTTCAGGGTTCTTTTTTTTTTAGGGAAGAGGGAGTTGTTTGTTGCTTGTTTTGTTTTTGTTTGGAGGTGTTGTTTTGTTTTAGGAATTATATGAATGGGAAAAGCTCTGTAAACTGTCAGCTCATCTGAGTTTGTCATTCATATTTTCTTGAACATTGGGCTGCTGCTTACCCAGAGCATTGTCCATTTGACTGTTCCAGTTCCATCACCTCTTACATTTAATTGTAAATCACATGGCATTTCCTATTTACCTTAAGCCCCAGCACTGAAATTCAGGTGATTTTAGGAGAATTTTCTATTAATTTTCCCTTTTCTTTGTAATGAAAACATTAATTCTTTGATATAATGGCATAGATTGGTATGGCCCAAGGACTTGCTAGTGTGGGCACAAGCTTCATGTCCAAATTTCTCAGTGATTACCAAAAGGTGAGGTGTGAGTATGTTGCAGGCAAACAAAGGAATACTACAGGGAAGGCTTAGACCCTTTGCTGTTCCCCATGCTGTAGTGTTCCTGGGTGGAAGGAGACATCCTTGTTGGTTTGGCCTTGGCATTATTGTAGCAAAGTGTCTGGTGGTAGCAGAGAGGAGGAAGAAAGATTAGTGCTGAGGCCAGGGCAGTGTAAGTGTTGAGGAGTGGGAGTGTGTGACTTGCAGAGCGTTGCCTGGTTCCTTACATGAGGTCCTGTTAGGGGAAGAATTTTTCCTGCGGCATAGGAGGAAGAGAGAAGCTATGTATTTTCACAGAGCTTATATTGTGCACTCTTTCTTTTTGCCATCCTTTACACATAAAATAAATATTATTTTAATAAGGTGTATATTCCTTTTTTGGCCTGGAAATAGTGTGTTGGTAACCATGCTGTTGATGGCTGCCTGCCTACATGGCAGTTCTTCCTAGCTCAGCCAAGAATAACTTTGCTGCCTCCTGTCATTTTCAAATTGATTTTACAGGAATCTGCCATTAATGACCAAGCCAAAGAAAAAAAGCTGTGGTTTGGATGTTACTGACAGACATGATAGAAGCCACACTGAGAGTGCATGCAAATGCAAGTATTTAGCAATGAGGCTGTTGGTTCTGAAAGGCCTCTTTATAGAAAACATAACAGGGTTTGATAACCTGCACTTTTATTTCCTTACTGCATTGGCAGTAAACTCAACTGTTGGTCCATGTGAGGTCTTGTAGGATATAGGAAAAAGTTTAATGAATCCATTACTGTCTTTTCTCCAGAATCCTCCTGCACCTCAGACCCATCTGCAGGCTGAAGGCAAAGGAACTCCTTCTAAGCTAACAAAGAGATTCCGAAATCTGTTAGTTCCCTCTGTCTCCATCACCTGCACTTTTATAAAAGCACTGCTGTTAGATGAAAGGATAACATTAGGTTTATTTAGAAATGTGTTCCTGAAAAGTGTAGTGTTGTACTCCAGCTTTGTTCTTACGGTTGTTTGAGTGCTAGGCTATATCCTGAACTTAATTGCTCTTCCAGAATAAATCTTGCACTCTTATATTCCCTTCTCTAATCAGGTGGCATGATGAAAAGAAAATGATAGCTTACGTAGTGTTTTCTTCCTTTACAACAAACATAGGCTGTCAATGGTCTTATATGAGAGTAGTATAGAAACAAAGATTAGATATGTATTCAGAGGGCTGGAGCAGCTCTCCTATGAGGACAGGCTGAGAGAGTTGGGGCTCTGCAGCCGGGAGAAGAGAAGGCTTCCAGGAGACCTTAGAGTAGCCTTCCAATATCTGAAGGGGGCCTACAGGAAGGCTGGGGAGGGACTATTGACAAGGTCTTGCAATGACAGAACAAGGGGCAATGGGTTTAAACTGGCAGAGGGAAGATTTAGACTGGATGTTAGGAGGAAGTTCTTTGCAGTGAGGGTGGTGAGGCACTGGAACAGGTTGCCCAGGGAGGTTGTGGCTGCTTCCTCCCTGAAGGTGTTCAAGGCCAGGTTGGAGGTGTCCCTGCCTATGGCAGGGGGTTGGAACTAGATGATCCTTGAGGTCCCTTCCAACCTTATCATTCTATGACTCTATGATTACCCTTGTATATTACTGTAATGCTAAGCAAATAAATACCAAGTATTTATTTGCTGCTGTCATGGACTGCCATGATTATGTCCTTGTGAAAATAAATGTTTCTTTTAAAATACACAGATCAGATTAACATACCAATTGCAGATTTTTTGCCCCTTGAACTTTATCAGGAAAACTTGTGAAAGAAAAAAAAAAGGCAAAAATCATATATGAGCATGAGCTCACTAATGGAAGAATAGGGTTGAGATTGGTTTCCAAAGGATTAAATATCTTTAACTAACTTTTAATATATTGAACTAACATGAAATGTCTGAAATCTATTTTATCATGGACTTTTGTTAAATTCTCTGGAATGTGAGCTTTATAAAAATTCCCTGAAAGCAAAACATTGCAGTTACATTTTTTTCCCCAAGACTTTCCTTTTGATGTAGATTTAGTATCACTCCCACAGCATCTAAGGCTTCTTTGGAAGAAGATACACAGTTAGCAGTTGTGTGAAGGGATTGCATCACAGAGACCTTCGTGATGGATTTCTACATACTACGGCAAAAATTGCAGCAATAAAACAGACCTTACCCAAATGACAAGTTGAAAGATATAATTTTATTTATTTATTTAAATTAATTTAGTACTCATGAAAAGTACCAGATTGACAGGCATGGAGACTGAATATCTCTATTTGCACAGACCAAGTTCAGGAAAAAAATAGTGTGGGATTCTCATGTGGCACCGCTAATGCCTTAGCCTTGATCTGTAGCTACTGCATTTCGACATGAGTAGTTTAATTTACATCCCCATTCATTCCTCAGACTAAAACTGCCAATAAGAGTAGCAAATCTGGTGATATTGTAGTGAAAACTAGTCAAACAGAATCACCAACTGATATTACAGGGACAACTCACACTCCTGAATAACCACTGTCCTGGACAAGATTCCGAACAGTGTGATGCATATGTGAAGGTTTCCACATCCCTTTGCCAAAGTCTCAAAGTGGTTTGTCATCTGGACATAGTATTCCTCTTTGCTCCCTGACTTAATCTAGCCCATGTTATAAAAGTGTTTACACTCTGTCCACATACAGTTGCATTTCAGCTGTGGCTTGAGCAAGTATTCAGAGGATCAAACTCTCATTCACTTTTTTTTTTTTAATTAAAAAGAAATAAAAATTATTGTCCCTCAGAACCAGGTTTGAAGACCCACTCTGAGAAGGGTTTCTTCTTCATCTTTGACTTTTTGTCACCGTAACTCTTACTCTACCAGTGAGTGTGGTCAGAAATATGTTAGACTGCTCTTGGCAGAAGAGATTAAACAAACTGTATGGGCTCGGGTGGACCAGGCTTTGGTTTGGCAGTAGCATACCTGCTTTCTCCTGATGCTTACCTTGTCCCTCTGCCATTGCAACTATGCAAATCAGTCAGACAAAGCCATTTATGCTTCTACACTATGATTGGAATTAGCATGAATTAAAAGTAGTTAACCATAAATATTCCTTTGCAAAACTCAAGTGAAATTACTGTCCAAATTCCCTCATATTGGGTAGGGGAATACAGATAACAGACAGCAGCCATACCAGAGTAATTACTATTTCACTGCTAAACAGAATTAAGATGTTGAAGGCTATGGTGCAGAAATGTGCCACTTTGTCACAGGACTGTGTTCCAAGTCAGAATGTTGATATTGTGAAATAATATATGAAATATTTTCTGTACTTTTTGGGTTTTATTCTGGGTGTATACTTCAAAGCTGTACTGTTGGGCATAGTTTCATGTTTCTGTCCCCTTAAAAGCAGTATGTTTTATGAGGTACTACTGGTTGTTTAAAACATATACTCTAAACTGAAAATAGGCAAACTTTTATTTGGGGAGATTTTGTACCAGAAGATGGGCAAAAGAGCCTAAATACTATATTAGTTATAGATTTGTTTGGAATATTAAAAATTCTCTCTGGCTGAGAGAATTCTCATTTGAGTTCACATTAGTGCCAGATGCTTTTGGCGGTGGTGTTGTCATCAGGATAAGGGTTACCAATGGAACTTCATGCATAGATGTGGTGAAACACTGACATGCAGAGCAGTGTTTTTGTTATCAACATTAAACAGTCGTTCTAAAATTTGCAACATAGTCTTCTGTTGTGCTGTCCAGATGACACAGCTCTTAGGAATATATTTGATAATTGCCTGATCATTTTTTAGGTCAGATCTCGGCTCAGTATTGAGAAGGGATTCTCTTACTTTGCTTATGTGTATTAATTAACAGGTGGAGTTTTGCTGGAGTTAAACTTTTTGTTGTATAGCCATTTTTGTGGGGAAGTTACCTGGGTTTATGAGTTTTGCTGTCTTGTAACTTTCCTTAAGAGAGTAATCTTTTAAGTGAGTGAAATCAGATGGGCTGGCAATAAACTCAGATCATAGCTTTCCAACAGTAGCAGCCCAGCTTCAGGAGCTTTGTAATCTTAAATTTCTTAGCTTCTAAAAGCACTATTGTGAACACTTTGTTAAATAAAAAAAAAAAAAAGTTAATTCTTCCAAGTAAGTAAAAAAATTTAATAATTTTGGTGAATGATCATGTGGTAATTATTAAACTAATCTGTAATTAGCATTTTCTAATGACAATCATAACCTTGACAAATGCTTTCATTCATTTTGTTCTGATCATTAAAGACTTTAAAAGCACTGATTTTTGTTAACTGAGTCCCTTGGCTATTCATCAGTGATGCAATTCAACCTAATACTCCAGTGGCCAGTAATCAGAGAGTTGCCTATTAAGTGAAGGAAATTTTATCATTGTCTTCATGAACATCGCTTTTATTTCTTCCCTAACACAGCAGGTACTGTAAAAGCATCCAATTGATACATATTCATACCTTTTCTAAAATGATGGATTATACCAATTTGGGGATGTTTTACGTGATCAAAATTCAGCAAATACTTTGCCAATAGTGTGATCTCTGAGATTGTTCAGATGTGGTGGTTTTTTGAAAAGCTGAACCAGAGGAGATCTCAGTCTTCTCAATATTTGGCTTTATTATTACTTCTTAAAGGTTCAGCTTTCCTGGGGAGGGATATTGTAGCTTTTTTGCTAGTAAGAGGTGCATTGACTTTTCTTCAGAAGCAACGTACTTGCTCTTAAGAATTCCTGTGGATAGCTATCACCTATGATACATTACCTATGAGTTTGATTCTATAAGTTCATGCTTAATTTACATCAGAGGTACTAAATATGGTGTAGCTAAATGTTCTGCTGTGTGCAGGCAACACATCTTCTAATCAGCACTGATGTTTGAACCTTCTTATTTATCCTACTGCTTGTCCCAAATCTTTTCCACTGGCAGTTGTTATATTTTTGGCCTCTGCCATGGCAGAGATAACTCTTCTCATCTCTATCGCACTGCAGCAACTCTTGTGACTGCTCAGGTCTCTATCCTCACTTTCCAAAAGCACTCCCAGAATTTGAGACCTCTCTGCAGCCTAACTCTTTTCTCAATATTTACAGAATGTGAAAGACAAAACAAGCCTGCAAGAAGTACAGCAGTGTAACACACGGTCGCCAAAATATTTGTTTGTTTGTTTAATTTAGACTTTTGGAGTTTATGCAGAGCCAAATAGACTTCAAAAATAAAGGACAGATGATCAGAAATGCGGATAAGGACAGCATGTTCCTCTGCTTTATTTAGCATTGAGCACATTAATGGGTGCTCAATAAATGGTAATGATTTTGAAGACATGATGATTGATGTTTCCTGGATCAAAATGTAGAGGTTTTGTTTAAGAACAGCCCAGCTGGCAAAGTGATTCTCTTTTGAAACTGTTTGTGATCAAAATATGTCAGAGCTGTATCTATAAAATACAGTAGGCAAGACTTTTTGTCAGTGGATTGGTTAATTTATTTTAACAGTAAACTATCAACTGCAGCTTTGATTATTCATCCCTCCTGTCACACCATATTCCTATCAGTGAGTTACAGTGCTGCTCTTTTCTCTGCTTTCCAGATTTTGTTTCTTTTGTTGTAAACATGCTGCTCTCAAAAAAGGGCTATATATTTTTGGCGTGAGAACACATACAAAGTGGCAAAAAGAGGGAATTACATATTTATTTGTGTACAAAATTGTATACCACATGCATGCTTTGGACAGCAAGTACTGAGGGAGAGAAAACTATCGTCCATCTTCTAAGCAAGCTGTGTGTGTAATTCAGCTAATGCTATAGTCCCTCGTCAGAGTACACTTCAGTGTGACTGATAAAAACCAAAAATCTAAGGTCTTGTCTCTTACTTTGTCATCTCAGCTGATTCTTCCACTTCAAGAAGTAATTCTTTCGACTTTTGAGTTAAGAGGAGATGGCTTCCAAATTTATGGCTTCTAAGATTTTAAGTGCAGACACTTATCAAAGCCAGTTAAACCCATCCTTGATACTTCCACAGTTAAAGAAATAAGTGGGAATTAAAAAAGATACTAGGAAAATTTATTTTCTCTCCCTGCTTTCCTTGAGCCCACCTCTTTCTCCTCCCCTTCTCTTTGCCCAGTGCTTTTTCACCCTGAAGGAAAATAAATCAATTACGGTCTCCTTTCTGACCTTTCAGTTTGTCATGTATATTTTTCTTGAGGTTTTTAATGCTTTTTGGATACCCTCAAGAGGAAAGTAAAATTTCTTGAGGAAAGTCTCACATAGTTGATTACAGTTTTCAAGAAATGGGAATTCATTTCAAATGGTGGGAGCATATTTACCAGATAAAAGTAGAATGTATTTTCTGTAACTTTCCATTTGGAAACCCATTATTTCTATATTTGTTATAAAATTGATTTTTAAAGTGAATTCATGAAAATGTGTATTGTTAAGTCTTAAAAAACTGAGTCTCTCCATGAGACAGGTACTGTAAATATTCAGAGCAGACATTTCTTGTATTGATGTGTAGCAACAGCAACCCTTGAACTAGGGTTATTGACAAAATAGATGACAACAGCTCCAAGGAGTGGCTTCGTTGCATCTGCATGCATTTAGACAGCTTTAATTCCTCAATTAATTATGCAATATGCTATAATGTTACAAGGAAGAAGCTATTAAAGTCATGCGTGTCAAAGGCAATTTGTGTATCATGGAGCAGATTGTGCTACATAGTTACATCTGCAAGTCTGCCTTGTGTGGGGAGATGTCTGCTCAGAACCAAGTTCTACTTCAACCCTCTGGTTACAATGAAGGTGACAGAATGTCCACGTTGCCAGCTTCACATATTGCTGCATAGCTGTTTTCTTTTTTTCCTAATTTCAGATCTGTTAACTCCCATTTGAAGTTACTGAAATCCCCTCATCCTCCAAAAATGTGAAAAGAAGAAAAAAAAAAAAAAGAAAGAAAGAAAAAGCTGTTCTTACTGAACCATTAGAATCTAGCAGCCTGGGACATTAAACCCTCAAATATCTGAGCTACCATGGCTTGTGAAAAGTTAGCACTGTAGTGTAGAAAACTATTTCAAGAAGAATTAAACTTCCTGAACTGCAACAAACATTGTCCCTTTCTCTGTCCACTGTGTAACAGTGCCTGTGAAGGTTGAACCAGGACTGTGCTTACCTCTTTTCTTCCTCCTGTTTGCATTATTAGCAGTTCAGTTGAGGCTTTGATCTTTTAATGACTATTCAGTGAGAGAAAATTGGTTCACCCTGTCAAAATGCCTGTGCAGCCCATAAAGAAATTTGACTCCTAATAGTTATTAGAATATTGAAAATTCACCATGTGTTGCTTTTTATGAGATGTGGACATTCTTTAAAAAGTGACATCATTTCTCATAGAGGTGTTGTGATCTTTGAGGGGCAGAGCCTCATGCCAACAACATGCAAAACAAGTGGTTGGACTTAGAGCCTCAATGCATTTACAGTGAAGAGATGAGGAACAAATCCTCTTCCCAGTAGCCATAAAAACAGCTTTTGATCTGTATTTCTGAAATTGTGCTGTTCACTGTTGCTTCCTTTTGTTCTGCTTCTGCCTTCTTTTTCACAGACAAGCCTGTTTGCTTTAGTCTGCCTGTTTGGTACTTTGCAGAGCATCTCTGTAAAAGAGGATTTCACAGCACATAGGTTTATGTGCCCTGTAAAAATTCCTTGCAAATATTGTTCTGTCATTACTTAATAGAAGTACAGCACTTCTGCTGCCATGGTGCTCTTGACTGAAGGCGTAAGTGGTATATAGGCCCCTGGATAGTTCCTTTGTGCTGGAGTAAATTTTACTTTAAGTTTTTGCTTGAAACAAGGATAATCATGTTTGCATGTAGCAGAGTTACTTTGGCAGCCTCAGCATCTCAGCCGTTTTATGCTTTCTCTTTTTTTATTATTGTTATAGCAGTTGTCCAAACACACAATCACATGGTACAATCTGTCTGGAAATTTTAATTCTGATGAGAGCAGAGGTGGGAAGAAGGAGGTGGCAAATTGAAGGTTTCAGTATTTTAAAATTCAGCATTTCCTTCAATCTTCTGAGCCTTCTGAAGTCCTTCACTGCTATCACGTTACTGGGAAGTATAAGTGGTCTCAGAGATACATAACTCAAAACCAGTATTAAGTCAAGTTGATATTTGCATGCTGTGGATTTTGGTTTAAATCACTCCAAAGCCAAGGATGCCATTTTAACCAACGTGTTTGCACTAGCTCAGAGACCTTTAACGGCAGTGGTGCTAGCAGGTGCCACTTAAATATTATAAAATGTTATTCTCTGGCTACTGCTCCTTTAAACTGGGCTACTTAATATATGCACTGAATGCTACACCAAATTCAGCTTTTGAGGAATCTCAGGCTTGTGGCCAGAAACACAGAATGGAAAGCATTGAGTGTCAAATAACATACAATTAACTATCCACGAGTCTAACTCAGGGAACAGATTAATAAATTTATCATAAATGCCTATCTTCCTAAATATATATTGTAATCTTAACATGTTACTGTGGCCCAGTAAAGGCTTGGTGATATCAGCATAAATGATTTTATCTAGTATTTGTCTTCTCAAGATAAATCCAAAGGTGTTAAGATCACATTGGTTTTATGGTCATATTTGATATATGATAATATCATCTACGTCTGCAGAATTTATGATATTAATATGAGGAGAATGGTGGGATTATTATTATGGGTCACACAGTATTACAGATCCCAATAATAGTACACCTAAAAAAAGAAAAACTGTCAGCTGTAGTGTAGTGTCAGCGCCCATCTTTTCAAGCTGTTGTAGCTCACATTAGAAAGAAGGCCATTTTAGCTGGGAGCATAACAATCTCATTGTATTAATCATTTCCTATGTTTAAGCAATATGAGGTTGTCTGCTTTCAATGACAGAAATAAAATCCTTGAAGGGAACAGTCTGCAAAATAAACTCTGAAGGGACAGTGAGACTGCCTCTCTTTACTCCCCATGGCCTAATTAAACGGTGGAAAAGACACCATAAAAGAAATTAAATTTAAAAAGACAGATTAGCAACAGGAAGGGTGTGGCAGCAGCCAGTGTGCATGTGGCACCTCATTTGCAAGTAACGTGAAGAGCAGTGGTGCTAAGAAGCAAAGTAGGGAGTGGCTTTTTAAGAAAGATTTTCTTCTTTGGCAATGACAGGATTCTCTACTCATGTCTGTTAATTTCCTTTTGCAATCTTCTGCAGCAGTGCAGCACCAAGAGAAAGAAAGGCACACAACTCCCAGATGTGCTGTTCTACTGCTAATATATCATTCATTGAATGTATATGAATAGGCAATTATAATCAAGATTTTAAAGATGCTTTTACATGCCTATATACACTTTCCTCTACAAAAGTATTAGCATTAGACCCAGGCCTTTGCTGGATGAATTTTTTTTTTAATTGCTGGCTTTTGTACCGAGATCTTTTTTTTTTTTTTTTTTTTTTAACCAAAATACAATTCAGCCATTGATTATCCTTTTGAAAATGAGAGGTTCAACTGCTGTGAACTACTGAACTCATAAATGGCAAATGATTGACTTTACTTGGCTCATAATTTGTGGTTATTCCTGAATATAACTGATACAATATAGCATGACTGGTAGAGTGCAGACTGTCCTAGAATTACAATTATTTTGAAGGTAGAGGATGACTATAGGAAAATTGCCAAGACTGTTCTGTCTGGTGCAGTATAATATTCTCCATCTTCACACCTTGGCTGTTTGGTGTAATTCATGTTTGCATTAACCTCCTGTTAACGTTGACACTGCTAATGGAACAATGCCAATGGCAATGGGTGCCCAAGGTGCTCCTCTCTTTAAATTGGAGATCCTTCTCGCTATTAGGAGTCTTTGCATTGCAGAGCAGATGTCACTGGTTTGGTGGAGTTCAGGCCTTTTTTTTTTTTTTTCCCTCTCCAGAGCAATAATATGTTCAGATCTTTTAATCAACAGAAGTTCAACGTCCTCTTGGCACTTCGAGGCAACTGTTTGGCAGTGCAGTGTGAGGATGAGCCATAGCTATGTGGGACGCCACAAAATGTAACCATTAATCATTAAGGAAAGTTTCTAAACTAATACAGAAGCACACTCACAAAAAAATCTCACTGTTCAAAAAAATACCACTGGCTTGGTGTCTGATCCCAGTCCTCAAGTTCGAAGTCTGCTGTTAGCACCCCAGCACCTCCAGCCACACCTCTCAGTCCCCCCAAATCAGATAGTGTAGAAATCCATAGAAGTGGTCTGGTGGATGCCTTTTCCTCCTCCATTTATGCATTGTTGCTTCAAATGCTAAACCCATTTCCAAGTACATATTGTGCCTACAGGTATTCTCTTTCAGAGTAGAGACCCCAGAGCAGATGACTGTTGTACCAATGATCATGAAGGGGAACAGGCAAGAGGTTTCTGTGTCCCCTCATGCTCCCACTGTATCCTTGGGAGGGTTCTATATTACTTTATAATCCAAGCATGAAGAATGCTTCATCCTATGTTATGCAAATAGCAGATCACAAGCAACAGAGAAATTGAGGAAAAACTTGGCTGTGACTCTTCTCCGTAGGCCAGACAAATTACCCACGATCACAGAGAAAGCAGGACACATTGTTTGAGGTATGGTATAGTGAAAAAGTTCCCTTTATGTGCTTTTTGTCATTAGAATTTATGTCTCAAAGACAAGTCTTCCCAGAGACTTGCCTACAACGTTTAGCCTTGCACTACCTTGAGTAGCATTTGTCTTTCAGACAAACTCCAGCCACTCAGGATTGAACACCGCCGCACAGAATGGAGTTGGCAGGTTTAATTCTTAAGGCAGTAAATGTTACAGCAAAAAATACTGAGGGGCAGGAATTATTTTCTGTAGGATTTTTAAAGAGCGGGGAAAAAAAGATATTTTATCATCATGTTTGAGCCGTTACACAGTCACTATGGTTCTGAAATCTACCATTGCCTTTCGCTGCTACCATATGCTGGTTGTTGTTATTGAATAAATGCTATTGGGCAGAATTTTGGTGCTGATGTGCAGTTAAATACTAGGATATGGGGAGTGAGTAGGGGCTGCTTGATGATTATAAATATAGGAAAGGGTATGAGTGAAAAAGCGCTTCTTTGTGGCTAGTGGTATGCATGGCTGTTAGTTTGTCACGTTCATATCTATCACATAGAGTTTTTGTGTTAGAAAATGTGACACTGGAGTTTTATACATGTGCATTGCTTAGTGTTATGTTTGTTGAGTTCCACACATCCCAAAAGACAGGCATTTCTTCTGTGCCTTTCTGTGCTTTGTTATTGCCAGAAGCTTGAAATCAATACCGCTTTTTTTTCTTTCTGATAATTAAAAGGATGGTTTATCTTTATATGGATCTTTAATTTTAATAAGCTAATAATTCTGATTTTAGCTACTATTATCTTAATAGCTAAGCCTTCTTAAACATTTTTATCATAATTCCTTTGGATAGTGTTGCCATTTTATCAGCTGCACGAATCCTTGCTCTATAGTGACGTCTGCTGGAAATGGTAAACTGTAATGTTCAAGGGCATATTTAAGCTTTTCAGTTTGTGGTTGCTTGATCCTTTAACATATGCAAAGCATAGACTGTACAGAAAAGTAATATCATATTTTCCCATTCTCTAAACAGGTGTTCTTTCTGCACTGAGCTTGGCAGAATTCGGGCTGTGTCTAGTGACAAACACACACCTTTTGCCTTGCAGTGTATTCCAGCGACGTAATTCATGACACTTGTTCTATGCTCATCATAAAAGTTGGTAGAAGGAATCAACTTCTGAGAAATAAGTGTTTATGCTTTGTATCAGACTCCTAGTGAGGTGTTCAGATTCAGTCATTCAGCCCTTCTTACTGACAACCCTGTCACTGATATTTAAATAATTATAGAGGAGTCAATGAAAGAAATCTGTACTTTAAATCTGACATTTGGAATTAGGTTATATTTGCTTTATGTCTTTTTTTTTTTTTTTTTCCTCTAAATTGTAACACTCAAAACAGACACCAGAGATTTTGCTTTAGAAGTAGAAAAGGAAAATAACGAGCCCATTTTTAAATTAATCCCAAAAAGCAATCTGATTTTAGTTCTTGCAATGCAGAGCAAATAAAATAAAAACTATCGTACTTTATTTACTAACCGATGAATTGAATTGTCCGCCTTTTATTACAGATATAAAGCAAAGACTATGAAGAGGCAATCATTTTTGCAGCTATCAGACTTTCAGTAACATATCTCTTGTGGTTTAAATAACAGATAGTTTAAGTGTTTTTCCATTACCTTCGTGTAAATGAAAAATGCATAAAATATTTTAACAAGGCAAAGTAATCCAAGGAGATTGTTATTTTGTGTTACAAATTAGGTTATTTCTGTCATAAAATTAAAGGGAAAAAAAATCAACGCAAGGACATTTCAGCTTAATATCATTTACCAGAAGGAACATGTAACAGATTTAATGAGCTAGCAGGTCACCTGAATCCAGCTGTTTCCGACCAGCTTTATGAAACGGAGAATGCAGCTAACGGTAGGAGGTAAGCATTATTACAAGCTCTCAAGGAGTTACAAAATCGATTTCTGCTTGAATGAATTAATTTAGATTATCAATTTATAACCAGCTACACGAATCCCATCAACTCAACAATTCAGTGAATGATCAGGCTCAGCCTTTGCAAGAGCTTAACAATTAGAGAGCTCTATAGTTATCTCTTGTCCTACCGTGTTGCTAACAAAGTTCTTTAGTTTGATAGAAAGAGAAGGAAAATGTTTGCTTAAGGACAGCGCAGGAATGAAACATATCTTGGGTGAGGGAAGAGAGCAACTACCCTAAAGGAACTGCATTCTTGTGTCTTACCTTCCTCAGAATTCCTCCAAAGGTGACTGAACTGCAGTGATTCTTTGTATTAGCAAAAGAACATGACCAGTTCAGGGAAGAGACCAACCCATCTACATTTCTGTCATGTACTTCAAAAGGAAATAATGAAGGATTGGATGTCAAACTCAATGTTTATAATTATTGCATGCTCTGAAAGCTTATACGTGTAGTGCTATTAAAAATGTCTTCCATTTTTTTCTGAAAGCAGCAAGGTGGTTCCCCTTCCTCCCCGTTCTGGTGCAGCCCTTTAAACCTGCGCAAAGCAAATGCAAGTTGCTTCTAGTCAGAATGTTACTGTTTTATGTTCACTCTGCACAAGCATTAAAGGGCTACTCAGGATACAAGTCATTGATGAGTCAGGCTGTTCATGGTTTAATCTTTGACTTATCTCCTTCTTCTAATATTGCAAAATGGTTATGAGAAACAGGACGTTTGCTGTGCATCAGTTCCTGCTGTCTCTCTAAGTATAAAATACAGTGGTTAGTCTTCCTTGCCTGTTCAGTCATTTTTGGCACGATCTTCGCTGTCTCAGAAGACAAGAGCAGGACAATAAGTACAGCACTTTAATAGCAGCATATGATTTGCCACAGGGACATTAAACTTTAGAAGTAATTGTGTTTATAAATATCTTTTAACAGAAACTGGGATTCCGGGCTTAGTAGTCGACATCAGCATGAAGTATAAAAAGGTGATCAGCTGTTAGGTCATAAAGCCTTATTGTTGCCTGAAAATAATCTCAAATTATTACATTTTAGGGCTGAGAAAAATCAATAGAATTGTATTTTACTCCTTCTAAAAGGCACATTTGCAGTGCAGTGTGTAAAGAGTAATAAGCATGATGGTTTCTGTTAGGGACAAAATGAGTGGTACCTACGTCATGTGGAAAGTATACCACTAAAAAGACCTCAGATTCCTGACACTTTTAAACCACTAACAAAAATTGTTAAATAGCTCTGTTGCCCTTATGCCTTAAGAAAGTGTGTGTGTGGGGGTGTTAAGTACTGGAAATGCATCTTCTAGACAAAGTTGGATGTGCTCACATAGGCTGCCAGTACTTTTAGTTTTTGCCTTGGCTTGGTTGTAAACAACCTTCTCTAAATTCTCTCTGGGCAGATTAAAATCGAAGATGACAATGCAAACCTATTCTAGTAGAGCAATTAAAAATTATTTTAGTCTCTTCTGTATTGTTAGCTCACATTTGACAATCAGATTATTGTCTTGTACCTTATTATTTATTATTATCTTACCAACGTTCTGTACTAGTACTTATAGAAGTTAGTGTATGTGAGGTGGTGGAAGTCTCTGATTTCCTGGCACAGGCATTGTATAGGCCTGTAGAAAACAGCAATCCACCCTATAGACTTCATCATGTGCCTGTTTCTTTTTAATATCTCTCCAGCTTTATTTTCCTGAAAAGTTTTGCAGGCTACACGTTGGTCCTCAAGATCCATAAACTGACCCTGCAGTAGGTTAACTGAGTGTATGGGAGTGCATGAGCAGTGGAGTCATCTGGGCATGTCCTTCTTTCAATCTGTATTAGCCACTGCAGGTGCTATACTTTTTGGTAAATAACATTTAAAATATATGAGGCACTGATGACAGTGGACCTGTAAGGCATCTTTCACATGAATGCCTTGTGTAATTTCCCAGCCAAAACACACAAAAAACCAAATCCAGTGGATAGGACAATGCTCCCTTTAGACAGATATTTGGGATATTTGCTGCTGAGACACTGGGGTTTTACAAAAGTCTTATCAGCACTTTTTGCTGTCCTGCATGCAATACTGGAAGCAGTGTACTCCTGGCAGCACTGTACCTCTGTCTTCTTTGCAGTGTGAATTTGCCACAGATTTGCCACAGTACACTCTTTCCAATACCCAGCCTGCTCCTTCAAAGCAAATTGTGCTGTCATGGTGATTTCCTCTACTATGATGGCTGAGGAAACAGCTAAATAAACCTCCCACTGTGAACTTCCATTGAAGAAATTCTTCCTCTTGGATTTGGATAGTTTATCCATGGAATATGCTATCATTCATGGAAGGGCAGCTGGAAATTAACATGAGTCAGAGGCTCAGTGACTTCCCAAACAGCAGCCTGTCACATCCAGCAGCTCTCAGGCTGAGGTGAACCTGTAACTTTTACTTTGAGGGGAGAACCTACTGCCACGCGCCATGTGCATCTCCCTTTCTCCTTCATGCTTGTAATCAATTTGTAGATAAAGCTACAGAGCAAATCTGCCACCAGGTGAAATCTAGTGTTAAGCACACCCTAGGAAACAGGAAACTTGCTTGTCTAAGTGTTTTGGTCAAGTAGTTGTAGCTATCTGTTCAAACATAGTAAGCTGAGTTCTTAGATATTCTGTAATAATGTCATTGCACTGTGAAGAGTTTTAACTAGAGAACAATTAAGGTCCCTTCCAACCCTTGTGAGAGAGGACCTCTTAATGTTTCTCTAAATGGTGTGTCTTATCACCAGTGAGTGCTTCTGGCTGGTAGGGAATGCCTTGGTGACAACGCAGGAGTGCATTACAGGTGAAGTAGCCTAAGCACACAGGATATATGAGATGTGCTGTTTCTGATGTTTTTACATTGTGATGCTGGAAAGGGCAGCACAGCATGGAAGTACCTGAACAGCTGCTGGCAGAGACTGCTTGAGAGAGTCCAGTGCAGAGCCACAAAGATGATTAAGAGATGAAACATCTCTCTTAGGAGGAGAGCCTGAGGGAGCTGGGGCTCTGCTGCTTGGAGAGGAGGAGACTGAGAGATGACATCATTTGTCTTTATAAATATGTAAAGGATGAGTGTCAGGAGGATGGAGCCAGGCTCTGCTCAGTGATACCCAATGACAGGACAAGGGGCAATGGGTGAAGGTTGAGGCACGAGGCAATTCGTGTAGACATGAGGAGGAATTTTTTCCCTGTGAGGGTGACAGAACACTGGAACAGGCTGCCCAGGGGGGTTGTGGAGTCTTCCTCTCTGGAGATATTTAAAACCCGCCTGGATATGTTCCTGTGTGATCTGGTATAGATGATCCTGCTGTGCAGGAGGGTTGGACTGCATGATCTTTCAAGGTCCCTTCCAGTGCCTGACATTCTGTGATTCTGTGTGATTGAGGGAAGCCAGGTGTGTTAGCAGAAACATACCTGCAGAGATGGAGCCAGCTGGGGTGGTCAAAGGGATAGTTTAATGTAGTGAGGAAAAGGCTCATTAAAGACCTCACAAAGCTCAACAAGGCCAATTACAAGATCCTGCACCTGGATCAGGGCAA
>WBNM01014106.1:374918-394283 GCA_013399055.1 Ramphastos sulfuratus
TGAGAGAGGACCTCTTAATGTTTCTCTAAATGGTGTGTCTTATCACCAGTGAGTGCTTCTGGCTGGTAAGGAATGCCTTGGTGACAACGCAGGAGTGCATTACAGGTGAAGTAGCCTAAGCCTAAGCACACAGGATATATGAGATGTGCTATTTCTGGTGTTTTTACATTGTGATGCTGGAAAGGGCAGCACAGCATGGAAGTACCTGAACAGCTGCTGGCAGAGACTGCTTGAGAGAGTCCAGTGCAGAGCCACAAAGATGATTAAGAGATGAAACATCTCTCTTAGGAGGAGAGCCTGAGGGAGCTGGGGCTCTGCTGCTTGGAGAGGAGGAGACTGAGAGATGACATCATTTGTCTTTATAAATATGTAAAGGATGAGTGTCAGGAGGATGGAGCCAGGCTCTGCTCAGTGATACCCAATGACAGGACAAGGGGCAATGGGTGAAGGTTGAGGCACGAGGCAATTCGTGTAGACATGAGGAGGAATTTTTTCCCTGTGAGGGTGACAGAACACTGGAACAGGCTGCCCAGGGGGGTTGTGGAGTCTTCCTCTCTGGAGATATTTAAAACCCGCCTGGATATGTTCCTGTGTGATCTGGTATAGATGATCCTGCTGTGCAGGAGGGTTGGACTGCATGATCTTTCAAGGTCCCTTCCAGTGCCTGACATTCTGTGATTCTGTGTGATTGAGGGAAGCCAGGTGTGTTAGCAGAAACATACCTGCAGAGATGGAGCCAGCTGGGGTGGTCAAAGGGATAGTTTAATGTAGTGAGGAAAAGGCTCATTAAAGACCTCACAAAGCTCAACAAGGCCAATTACAAGATCCTGCACCTGGATCAGGGCAACGTCAAGCACAGACTGGACAACGAATGGATTGAGAGCAGCCTTGTGGAGGTGAACTCGGGAGGTGTGGTGGATGAACAACTGAATATGGACCAGAAATACGAGCCAGCAGCTCAGAAAGTCAGTCACATCCTGGGGTGCATCAAGAGAAGCATGGCTGGCAGGTCAAGGGAAGTGATTCTGCCTCTCTGCATTGGTGAGGCCTTATATGGGATGGTGTGTTCAGGAGTCCTCAGCATATAGGACATAGACTTGTTGGGCAGGGTCCAGAGGAGGGTCATGAGGATGGTCAGGGAGCTGGAACACCCTTATGAGGACAGGCTGAGAGTTGGGGTTGTTCAGCCTGGAGAAGGCTCTGAGAAGACCTTGTAGCAACCTTCCAGCACTTTAAAATATTGAGGACATACAGGAAAGATGAGGAGGCACACCGTGAGGGAGTGTAGTAATGGTACTGGTTTTAAGCTGAAAGAAGATAGATCAGAATTAGATATTAGGAAGGAATTCTTTACTATGAGGGTGATGAAACACTGCAACACGTTGCCCAGAGAAGTGGACATCCCCTCCCTGGAAGTGTTCAGTGCCAGGCTGGATCAGACTTTGAGCAACCTGATTCAGTGGAAGATGTCTCTGCTCATGGCAGGGGATTTGAAACCAAATAGTGTTTAGGGTCCCTTCTAATCCAAACCATCCTGTGATTCTGTGGTTCTAAGTGAAGTCCAGCCACAGAAATATGTGGGATTACTGTCCTGGACAGGATATATCATGACTGTGTAGTGTTTGCAAAACAGCCAGCAGAAAACCAGTAGAACTTAAAGAGAAGATAGAGAGGAACAAGATTTTGGGATGTGGCTTTCAGAAAGCTAAATGTTTTTTTGTATGAAGTGCTTGGACCCATTGGCAAAAAAAGCTGATACTTTCTTTAAGGTTTCCTGGATGTTTTTGCAAACAACATGGGTTGTGTTAAACAAACACTGTTTTGTGAGTTTTTCTTCCTTATTAGCAAAGTTCCTGAGATTTTAAAGTCTCTGGTCAAAAAGGGTAATAATAGCCTTGTTCCGTGTGGGATTTCCTTAGCATACTTTCAGAAAGGTGCAAACATATTCATCAGAAGTGATTATTTGTTTAATTATGCCAAAGAATGCTGGTAAGCTTTTGGATTTTCTAATTTAGAAAAAGGCCAATGCCATTTTTTTCATTATTTTCATAACTCTAGCTGTAATCAACTAATTTTTCAAACATATGTTTCCATTTTATTTTATGTTGGCCAAGCCTTTGAACGCAGTCCCTAGTGCTTACCTTAACTACACCTCGTAGAGGTTGTAAATACACTTCTCCTCAGCTGCATTGCAGCTAGAGACAGAGTCTGGCAGCAGGCTAGGATGGGCAAATGACCTCAAAATCCTGAGGGCCTATAGCAGCGGTGTTCCACATTATTGATAGTAGCAGAGATATTGACAGTCTGTGCTTGGAAGGAAAATAGGAGTTTGATATGACATATTGTGTGTCTCAGCAAGACTCATAAATAATTTTGACAAGTTTTTGTATGCATGGGAAAGTCCTTGATTCAGCCTCCCATAAAAATAAACTTCTATTATGGAATGTATTTGTCAAGTGGCTGTGTGATGGATGGAGCTGCGTTTACCCCTTGGCAGTTCGATGAGTTTTAGATGCACAGCTTACCAGAGAGGATTTACGGGCAGTACAGAAATAATTATTCAGTATGAAATACATAATTCCTGTACCTGAATTTTCATTTTTTATTATATTTTGTTTCTGTTGCATTTCTGGTCTTTAAGACAAAAGGCCTTGCCATTTTACTTGGAGCTGTTGTATGTATGTCTCTAGTTTCTGTTTGGAGGAACTAATTCAAGTCCTTTCTCAAACTTGGCTTGTGTTTTGTTAATTGAATGGGAGTTTTTAATAAATTAGGCAAACCCAGGGAAGTTTACATTTTTTTAAAGGAATATTTTTTTTTCACCATTAAAAAAAAAAAAATCTGTGTAATAGATTTCTTAGACTTCTAGAGGGGGAAAAAATTAATAAATCAGATTAAATTTATTTTCTTACACCAATATTGCCCTGTCGTTTTAAAAAACAAATAACAACAGAGTCACAGAATCACAGACACATTCAGGTTGGAAAAGCCTCTCAGGATCACCGAGTCCAACCCATATCCCTGCTCTACAAGGTTCACCCTAAACCATATCCCCAAGCACCACATCCAAATGACCTTTAAACACATCCAGTGTTGGTGACTCAACCACCTCCCTGGGCAGCCCATTCCAATGCCTGACCACTCTTGTTGGAAAAAAAATGTTTCCTAATGTGCAGTCTAAACCTACTCAGTCAAAGCTCGAGTATGAGTCAAAGCTCATTCTCTCTTGTTCTGTCACTAATTACCTGTGAGAAAAGACCAAGACAAAACAAACAAACCCAAAGCAAACAGGTCATAAGCTCCCATGAAGAGGTCATACCTTTCTGATGTGGAACTAAGATCACCTGGCACATTTGTTGCATTCTTCCTTAAGAATCCTTCTACAAGGCTCCCCTTGAGCTGTTTCTCTTTGCCTTATTAACAGTAGTCTTTCTTTTCTGTTAGGGCTGCCTTTGTATATCCTCTTAGCTCTGTCATTTCTGACTGTTAAGTTCTTATTCCTTTTACTTATTCTGTTTCTAGTAATTTAACTTTTTTCTTTAAACTTTGACTCTCATTTTCTTTTCCTATTCCTGTCTTTGTGACTGAGTGTTCTCCCTGCTGTCTATAATCCTTCCAGCCTTTCTCCTTTACCTTCTTCCTAAATGTCCAGTCCACTTCCTCATACCTTTTTCCTGTTTGTTCTCGACATCTTCTTTACTCTTCTACTTTCTTTACATTTTGGTCTCTACCCTCTCTCTTCTTTACCATTCCCAACAGTCTTATTTCCTTCCCCTGTTTGCAACCTTTGACCATGACCTTCTGGCAGATACCAGTTGTTCAGTGTTTCTAATTGGTAGTCTGCTTAGCTTCCCACACAGAAAACTTCCCAAAGTTCTGAATACGGCCTTGGTTTAGTCATTACGAGCAGACTATCCAATTTTAGTTTGCTCTCATATCCATAGTTGAGAAATCCCACTGTCCTTCCTGCCCAGGAAGAGCAATGTAGTCCTGAATATGTTAATGAAGTTTTCTGTTGTAAAAGAGTGATAATTTTGAAAGTAACTTTTAGCATATAGTATGGGATGTTATGAATCAGGGGTGGGAGTTACTGTGAATACAGGAATTTTGAAGAAACAGCAAACTATTCTTAAAAGTAGAGTATTTTAAGATTCCATGCTACTTACCATAGCCTGTAGATATGGTGAATTAGAATTCCTGTTCTTCACTGAAACACATTTGGAGATTTGGGTAGAGCAATTTGAATGTACAAAATGTGCCTGCACAAACAGTCTGTGAAAATAAGACAGGATGTTAATCCTTACAACTAGTGCCTGGATTCTGAAAGTTGGTCACAGTTTGAGTTGTGCTAATATGTATGGGCACCTGGCTCAGCTGCTTACACATGCTTCCTGTGCTTGGATTTGAGCTGCCCTCCAATCTACCATTACCTGTCAAGAAGGGCATGGTCTCCAGTGTATCCTCTTGCTGTCTGCCCCAGGTAGACCTCTCAAATAGCCCTCAGCATCTCAGCTGTCACTAAAAACTTCGATGTAGGCACCTGAGCCAATTCATTGCCATTTGTCTACATGCAAAATAATGCTGCATATTTCTTCTAATACAGTTTCAGCTTAGGTTGAGAACAAGGAATTAGCAGTAATCTCTTTTGGGCTGTGTTAGCAAAGCTTTGGAGATTGCAGGTGCCTGCAATGAGTTAAATCCTCTGACTGTCTGCCAATCTCCCATACGTGCAATACCATATGGGGCATCCTGTGATTCTGAATCATTATCTCCTACTACAAATTGTCCACAAAAAGCCTGATTTTATGATTCTTTTTTCTTTAATCTTGGTTCATGGACAGTTCCTGCCCAGCAAAATTCCATTGCTACAATTGCTTATCTAGATCACACATGCAAATAGCAAGGACTTGTCAGCTACAGCTAATTATGCTACTGCAAAAAATCTGCCAGAGGTGAAAGTCAGGCAGTTGTGAGTTGTATTAGCACACATCCTTTTGCAGTTAGGTTACATTGTCTTCCATGGGTCAGGGTGTCCATGAAGGAGAGCTCAGAGGTAGAACATTAAGTGTTCCCCATATTCCTGCCATCCCTAATCTAGTGAAGGGAAGGGAAATTTATAATCAGTTATATTTGGCCTATAACTGGTGGAATCTGCTTTAAAATAGAGTCCCATAAGGCTACTTTAAATAGTTACTAAGTTTATTGAGGTATCACTGTTTGCTCCATGACAGTTGAAGGTCTGTCCATACTTCCATTATAAACCTCCTTAATAGGAAAGAATTTATGACCCAGCTATTAAAAATATTCTTGGCCTAAATCTCACTTAAGAAAATCTCATCCAGAAGCAAATAACATTTTTACAATGCTTTTCAAATTTTTTCTGCTACCCATTTCTCTAGAACTTTGGTGCTAAAGCATGAAAAGTAATATTTTACAGTTTTTTACCTGCTTTTCTTTCCCTGAATGTCTTGAGGGGAAAAAAACAGTTAAATATAAATGATGAAGTAAATGTGCACTTACAGGTTGCTTTTTTGTTTTATTTTGGGGACTTTGGGGTTTGAGGGACTACAGGAGGGAGGAGGACTGCTGCTGCTTGTTGAAGTATGGATTTATGAATGTCTTAAAACCTTCCTCTCTTCATCTTCCCATTTCTACCTCCCTCCTCCTTCCACAAATCTGTCACTTCATTTGCAAAATTCTTTTAACAACATTTTTATTATGCCTTCTCATAGAGCTCTTTATTAACACTGTTGTATTAACATGATGCTTTCTAATAAGCATCAAGCAATTTCTCACTGCAGAGTGCTGCGTCAGAGACTTCTATTACTGATATCTTCAGGCAACTTCATTTCAATCCATGTTGTGCTACAAGGATCTGTCAAAGTGCACTTCAATGCACCTGAAAACATCCTCAAAATAGCACAACATGGATTGAAATTGAGGGGCCTGGAAGCAAACTAGCGGGGACAATAACACTCCTATTTTTCTCTAGTCTTGCATTCTTTTTTATACCACCATTAAACATAAAAAGTTGAACAATTAAATACTGTGGGTTGCTGTGGCAGGATGGTAGTCTTGCTGGAAGAAAAAGCTTCCATAAATCTGAGAGCTGAGATTGTTCACTGTTGCTGAACTTAACGTGGTTATACCTACTTGCTACCCTGATTTCAAAGGACGAAACTAGAAGTGCTCTTTTGGATTTTTATGCCACCTATCTGCATATGCAAAAAAACCAGAATCATAGAATGGATTAGGTTAGAAGGGACCTTAGAGATCATCTCCTCTGACCTCCCCTCTATGGGCAGAGATGCCTCTCAACTAGATTGGCTGCTCAAAACACTAAATTATGCTGTCTGTCAGTCTAGTAGCAACAGGCTACAGCTGAAGAACACCACCACCTCATGTCTTTGGGGTCCCACAACTTACCTAAAATACTGCAATTTAAATTACAAATGTAGATCACTGACTGGTTTTCCTGTAGTAAATGCAACAAAAGAGGTAGAGGTGGCATGTCCTGCTTTGTTCATGAGAGTGTTTTCAAGTCATGAGTGGAACTGAAGGTGCTAATTTCTTCAGTGGGTAAAATGTTTGGGCAATTCATTCCAAATAGACCTAGGAAATCTATGTCTAAGTAGTGTAAAATACATTGTACTGTAATTTACACTTCAAGACACAAGTTACATCTTGCAGATTTGTGTATCGTCAGCTTTGCCAGTATCATCTGAACAGACTGACTAATGGAGGTGGCTTTTGAGTGATTTCATGCACTGATGTTTCTAATTGGAATAACTAGAACCTTAGTGAGGTGATATTTGCACCATCTACAATAAAGAATCTGGTGAATGTTTGCTAGGCATCCACAGTCTCAAGCTGTGCCCGGGGAGGTTTAGGCTCGAGGTGAGGAGAAAGTTCTTCACTGAGAGAGTCATTCCCCACTGGAATGGGCTGCCCAGGGAGGTGGTGGAATCACTGTCCCTGGAGGTGTTCAAGGCACGTTTGGACGTGGCACTTGGTGCCATGGTCTAGTCTTGAGGTCTGTGGTAGTGGGTTGGACTTGATGATCTTTGAGGTCTCTTCCAACCTTGCTATACTGTGATACTGTGATACTGTGATAATGGCATGTGGGCACTTACAAGCTCCTTGTTGTCATTCAGGGTCAAGTTTAGCCTCAGCAGCTATAGTTTGCAGGTAAGAAAAGTCATGAAAGGGAGGGGACAGACTCTTCTCAGTTGTGCCCTGTGATAGGACAAGGGGCAATGGGTATAAAATACAGCACAGGAATTTCCTTCTCAACTTCTTTACCATAAGGGTGACAGAGCACTGCAACAGGCTCCCCAGAGAGGTTGTGGAGTCTCCCTCTCTGGAGACTTTCAAGACCTGTCTGGATGCATTCCTGTGTGACCTCAGATATTGTAATGTTCTGCTCTGGCAGGGAGGTTGGACTTGATAATCTATGGAAGTATGGAAGTCCCTTACAACCCCTAACATCCTGTGATCCTGTGACTTCTGTAACAAAATAAAAAGCAAGGAAGGAAGCAAGCAAACAAATAGATATAAAAATCTGTTATTAGGGACTAAGAGGGGGAAGAAATAGCTTAGTAAAACTCTGATTTCATTATCAACCAGAATCCGAAGCCTGAGTGACAATTTAAAAGATTTCAGTTTTATTACTGTGTAAAGCTCACTCCTAACCATCCTGCAAGTCAGAAAGTGGACTCCACAGCCCAACTTTGCCTGAAGAGATGCAATCTTGAATTTGGGGATTGCATACAGTTTCTTTACCTTCTGTATTTTTTCCATCATCCTTTAGCCAAGGTCAGTAAGACCAAATTTGCCTTTCCTAATATTGTTGAAGGTAAAAATCTAGAAAATCACTGTAAAAAAGGAGGAAACTCACTCAAGCAACTTCATATACCTTCTTTAGACATCACACAAAAGAGAGGGGGGAAAAAAAAAAGTTATTCTTTACCCTGCAGCTGAATTTGAGTACAATGTGCTATCATGTTATCATTGTGAAACTTCAAAAACCAGAGACTGCAAAAGTTAGTTGTTTTGTTTGCAGCATAAGGTTTGTGCTGCTGGTTGGGTCTGTACTTCAATAGTATACATGTAGGAATCCTCTGTAATTAAGGATGTTTTCCAATTAACATATGAAAAGAGGGGGGAAAAAGTCATTGACATGAATGAGATACGAAGTGGATCAGAAATCCAATCCTGAGGCAAATGGAATGGAGGAGAGTAAATTTGAATTCTAGCAACTCTGGATACTGACTGGAAGAGTCTTTCTTCAAAGCCATGTTTCTTTAGGGTAGCTCAGAGTATGCCAAAGCATGAGCTGTGTTGTAATGATGAATTGCATCTTATTTGTCCCAAGTCATTATTTTAACTTAAATAGGACTAATTCCAAGTTCTGATACCCCTGGCTGTGAATATCATAATCCTCCATTGTGAACTCTCTTTATTGATGAGTGAAATGCAAAGTCTTCATTGCAGAATATTTTATCATGTGACTTTTCTCTCAATTCTCACCTATGGAAGGACACCGAAGTTATGATTTATTTTTCTTTTGTTTTCTTTTTTGCTCTCTGATTTCTTGAGTTGGTTTTTTTTTTTTTTTTTCATTTTAAAACCATGATTTATTTCTTTGTGTGAGACTATGTGTTGTAAAAGGACTACCTTGTTAACTGTTGTTTCTTGTGCAGTTAATAAACACCTTGTGCTTAAATAGGTGCTAATGTTTTAGCTTTGAAAGTTGCCATGTTTACTGCTACAATAAGGAGACAGGCATTTTATCTTAACTTTTTTTTTTCCTGTGGAAAAAAACCCTTTTGTACATATTTTTCAGTACATTCCCTATACATCCCTCTAATAATCCAAATAACTGCTCAGTCCTACTTTATAATGTCTGAACATCATAGACTGATACTACACATTAACACTGATACTGTGTTTGCAGCAAGAACTTGGTTGGTTGTGTTTTTAAGTGTCATAACCATTACTAACAGTGTAACATTTTGTTCTATTGAAATGTAATACATTTTGCTGCGTGAAAGATTTTGGAACTTCATTAGTTGGCTGTAGAGTCTTACTGAGAAGTGAATTTTAGTCATTCAGCTCTTTATTTTCTGACCTTTCTTTGCAGTTGCAAATATGAGTGTATTGATAACAGTGCATGGTATATACTTGCCAGTTTCCACCCTCCTGCTGCATCTGAATCACATTTTGATTTGTTTGGGGGGTTTTGGTTTTTGGGTTAGTTTTTATTTTTCCAGTGAGGGCTTTTTAGTCTTTTTTTTTTCAGTTTCACATGATGAAAAAGTAGCTGTCGTGGATTTTCTCAGACTTTCCAGACAGAGAGCATCACCAGGCAGGGACCAGTCATGGAAAATCTCAGCCAACATGAAGAAAAAAAAATTAAGAAAATGAAAACAGGTTATAATTTAAACCAGACTATCAGGCTGCTTGACAAACAGACACTAGGTTATAGTATAACAGTTTATTCAGGAGCCAGATGGCAAGACCTTTCTATGCTATATGATGGGACATACCTTCCTAAGCCAGACAGAATTGTCTTGTCAACTATAATTTGCATAGCCAGATTTTACTCTTCTGTTAAGCTTTGCATCAGATTTAAGAAAACCATAAGTGACTGATTTATTAAGTAAGATTTTGGGGAAAAGAAAAAAAAAATTAGGAGGGCATGCAAAAGGTAATGTGGTTTTCATCAGCTATACTGCTCTGGGACACAACGTCCTACACAGCATCATGGACACAACTTGCAGGTACCACTGCTCACTGAGTAAGAGGTAATCATGAAAGAGAAATAAGGGAAGAACCTCAGACCAATCCTTCAGATGCATTGTAGCACATGCATCCCATCTTGGTTTGTTTAATTCACTTTTTGAAACTCACTTCTCTCTGCAATTCCCTTCATTCCAGAGCTGACTTGTTTCTCTTTTTATTTACTTCTGTCTCTACTGAAGTACCAGAACTCTCTGTGCAGTGTTATTCATTGTTTGTGTTTATTTTAACCTTCTTCTCTCCTTTCTCTACCTCTTTTTAGGTTTTTAATTTTTTTATGATTGTATAATGTAGGATGTATAGCTAAATTAGTGTAAAGCCACTCTAAAACAAGTTAAATTATAAACTGGCAGAGGGGAGATTTAGACTAGATGTTAGGAGGAAGTTCTTTCCAGTGAGGGTGGTGAGGCACTGGAACAGGTTGCCCAGGGAGGTTGTGGCTGCTCCCTCCCTGGAGGTGTTCAAGGCCAGGTTGGATGAGGTCTTGAGTGACCTGTACTAGTGGGAGGTGTCCCTGCCTATGGCAGGGGGTTGGAATTAGATGATCTTTGAGGTCACTTCCAACCTTACCATTCTATGATTCTATGATAAATACACCTATGTTCTAGGGGTAGCTCTAGTGCAGCTAGATGGATTCCATTGTAACTGAGTGAATTGTAGCATAAAGCTTGCTGATAAAGACGTAACAAGAGAGGCCACTGAGAGAGAGATGGGAGGATGGAAGGCCAAGCAACATGTAAAGTGTGCAGGGGAGGAGAGGAAGAAGAAGAAAGACATTGTATGAGAAGTGCTTCCTTTGGCTGTGTCAGGTCTTGTGCTTGTCAGCACTTTTATGTCAGCTCTGAGCAACTGAGAACCAGGTGATCATGATCTTTTCCTTGTGACATCCCACGGTTCACCAAGGAAGACTCAGCCACAGTAAATAAGCCATTCCAGAGAGTCTAATGAAGCTTTCAGTCACTTGTATTTTAGTGAAGTTTAGCATTTGCATATGAAATTATATGTATTTTCCAAAATCATATAGCAGAAGGCTGAAAACAGCCATTTCTGCTATGTACATACTCACATGAAAGTAAGATGTTTCTTTCAGTTATGCTTGGAGCTGCTGCTAGGTGATACTCTACCACTGTGGCAGTCACGTTGAGAAATTACCTGAAAATAAATATTTAGAAACTACAAATTCAAAAGAGAATACAGAAAGGAGTTCTATGACTTCTCTGGAGACTACAGTGTGCCCAGGTGGCCAAAAAGGCCAATGGCATCCTGGCCTGCATCAGGAATTTTGTGGCCAGCAGGAGCAGGGAGGTCATTCTCCCCCTGTACTCTGCACTGGTTAGGCCGCACCTTGAGTACTGTGTCCAGTTCTGGGCCCCTCAATTTAAGAAGGACATTGAGGTGCTTGAGCGTGTCCAGAGAAGGGCAACGAGGCTGGTGAGAGGCCTCGAGCACAAGCCCTATGAGGAGAGGCTGAGGGAGCTGGGATTGTTTAGCCTGCTGAAGAGGAGGCTCAGGGGAGGCCTTATTGCTGTCTACAACTACCTGAAGGGTGGTTGTGGCCAGGAGGAGGTTGCTTTCTTCTCTCAGGCAACCAGCACCAGAACAAGAGGACACAGTCTCAAGCTGTGCCAGGGGAAGTTTAGGCTGGAGGTGAGGAGAAAGTTCTTCACTGAGAGAGTCATTCCCCACTGGAATGGGCTGCCCAGGGAGGTGGTGGAGTCACTGTCCCTGGAGGTGTTCAAGGCACGTTTGGACGTGGCACTTGGTGCCATGGTCTAGTCTTGAGGTCTGTGGTAATGGGTTGGACTTGATGATCTTTGAGGTCTCTTCCAACCTTGGTGATACTATGTGTGATACTTTCAAAACCTGCCCAGATGCATTCCTGTGTGGGCTACCCTAGGTGATCCTGCTTTGATGGGGGGGTTGGACTTGATGATCTCTGAGGGTCCCTTCCAACCTCTAATATTCAGCTAATCCACAGAATAGAATCACAGAAGTTACTGAAAGAGAGGTACATTTTCAGTATGGCATGCTGACTGTGATTTACTGTCCATGCAGTCCTGTGGTTTGAATAGCTAATTTCTTACTTTAATGGTATTTTATGTAAAGTGAATGCTTCATTCAACATCGAGTTCATATTTTCATTTACTGATGTTCACCAATTGCTGTTTGAAACAGTAAGATTGGAATAATAAAGGAAAAAAAAATAGAGAGTTCACATGTGCTGACGATAATTTGTTTACATATTGCTGAGTTTTGGGGGAGGCACTTCTCTATATTTGCTATTTTTTAATTCATAGCTAAAGATTCATGTGATTTTTCTTTGCTGTAGATCTACATATGAGTTGAGATCCATTTTGAACGGTTGATTTACAAAGAAAATTTGATTTAATGCTACGTGAGTAGTTTTAGGCAAGTTTGTTCTGTGCATATTCATATACATAGAATCATAGAATGGAAAGGTTNAATAGTCCCTCCCCAGCCTTTCTGTAGGCCCCCGTCAGATATTGGAAGGCTACTCTAAGGTCTCCTGGAAGCCTTCTCTTCTCCAGGCTGAAGAGCCTTAGCTCTCTCAGTCTGTCTTCATAGGAGAGCTGCTGCAGCCCTCTGATCATCTTCATGGCCTCCTCTGGACTGGCTCCAACACTTCCATGTCCTTCCTGTGCTGGGGGTTCCAGAACTGCACACAGGACTCCAGATGGGGTCTGCCAAGAGCAGAGTAAAGGAGCAGAATCCCCTCCCTTGCCCTGCTGCCCACACTGCTCTTGCTGCAGCCCAGCACACAGTTGCTGTCTGGGCTGCACTCACACTGCAGGCTCATGTTGAGCTTTTCATCACCCCAGACCCCCAGGTCCTTTTCCTGAGGGCTGCTCTCAGCCATTCCCCACCCAGCCTGGATTTGTGCTTGGGATTGTGTTACGGCAAAACTTCTGCAGGGATGTAGCTCCCATTACATGGCTGAAGTTTCAGTGCAGGTGCTTTAGCAGTTACATGTTAATTTATTTTGAAAAGCCATTGTGCCCCTTCATATACTCAGAATATTCAAGGGAAAATCTAAATTGCCAAGTCAGCAGTCTTTTCTTATATTGCATTTCTTTTCATTTCTTACACCTCCTCCCTTGAAGAAAAATACTAAGTAAGTTGGTTTTAAGATAGAAACTTTTGCTTCAGCTCATTTTCCTCAGCCACTCTTCCTTTTCCTCTCCCTTTAAAAGCAAGTCCAAAGAGAAAGTTGGACTGGTAGTTCGTATTTTATTCTCTCTATGCCTTATCCTGTGAATCAAAGAGACTTTGTTCTTTGAGTATCAAAGCAAGTTCTACTATACAGTATTAAACTGATAGAATCTAAACGTGAAATGGAGCAACCCAACAATCTCTTCCTTTATGAGCAGTTTTTGTTTTTGCTGTTCTTATAAAACATTGTTTCAAGCACACAAAATTGCAGTATATAAATTTATTGTTTTGTTAATATTCTCAGCAGTTACTCAAATTGCTAAGTACAGTTTTGTGTGTGTTTCCTTTGGTCCTCACTGACGGATTTTAGTTAGTTTCAAATACTTTAGTCATCATTTCTTCACTTATTCTAATATTAGGAGGTCAAACCAACAGCTGAAACAGTAATTTTCATCTCTTACTTGCAGTGAATTCTTCCTCTCTAAAATAAGTAAAATAGACTTGGAACTGATTCAGAACCTTGAATTTGAACTTCTTAAATATCCAGGACTTGGAATTTGCACCTGCATCCAAATTTCTCAGATTACACCAATTCCATGTTCTGCTAAATTCAAGAGGGGAAAAAAATGCTCTATTTAGACATTCTCTGATTGCATATTTCAGTCCAAGTTCTGTCTGGAGCTCATCCTAGACCAAAAGATGATTTTGAACAATTTACTTGTACATATGAACAGGAAAATATTTCTCCAACACAATTTGGGCCACTTAGGTAGTCTTCTAAATATCTCATACAAGATTATTTTAGAAATGTTAAAACAAGGTTAGCTGGTAGTTCAAGCCACACGTTCCTGCACAGCTTCCCAACACTGATGAAACTTTTTAGCAATCTAGCTGATGATCACAAGTTGAGGTTGATATTGGATTGGGGTTTCTTTCTTCTCTTTTACCTCTTAAAGAGGAATAGACAGGAAGTGAAAAGAGGCAGGAAGAGATTGCATAACACAGCCATGGTCACAAAGTGACTAAGTGTCAGAGCTAAGAACTATTTAATAGAATCACAGAATCATAGAATCACAGAATCATAGAATCAACCAGGTTGGAAGAGACCTCCAAGATCATCCAGTCCAACCTATCACCCAGCCCTAGCCAATCAACCAGACCATGGCACTAAGTGCCCCAGCCAGGCTTTTCTTGAACACCTCCAGGGATGGTGACTCCACCACCTCCCTGGGCAGCCCATTCCAATGCCAATCACTCTCTCTGTCAAGAACTTCTTCCTAACACCCAGCCTAGACCTCCCCTGGCACAGCTTGAGACTGTGTCCCCTTGTTCTGTTGCTGGTTGCCTGGGAGAAGAGACCAACCCCACCTGGCTACAACCTCCTTTCAGGTAGTTGTAGACAGCAGTGAGGTCTGCCCTGAGCCTCCTCTTCTGCAGGCTGCACACCCCCAGCTCCTTCAGCCTCTCCTCATAGGTCTGTTCTCCAGGCCCCTCACCAGCCTTGGTGCCCTTCTCTGGCCACATTCCAGTACCTCAACATCTCTCTTGAGTTGAGGGGCCCAGAACTGGACACTTCTTTCTTTGAGGCACTTCTTTCTGCCTCTTGCATCAAGCAAAGCTGTGAAGGTATATCCTGGCATCATGACTGATGGAAATGATTGCTGCTGCTTTTTTCATAATCCAGGTTGTCATGTAAGTATATGGCATATAATACCTGTTCTTTTTGTTCCTGCTCATATTCATTGTGGTCTTTCAAATGATATTGGCTTGAATCTTTGAAAGAGCAAAACATCATGGACTTTTAAAATAGAAATATTGGACAATAAATAGTAATAGCTGAAAAATCAATAACAAAATCTAGATGGCTTTTACTACTAATTTAATTAAATATGTACTATGTAAAATTGCACTTAGATGCACAGGTAGAGCTGCTTACCTGTATTGAAATGTAACTCTCATGTACCATTTGCAAACAAACTGGCGTGGAACTTGCTATAAAAAATGAAATATTCCAAGATATCCAATATATCTGTAAATAAATGAGATGTGCAGAAGGAAAAAAGGGGGGGAAAAAACATCTTCAAGTTGTCTAAAGAATTACTTGAAGATAATAGAGAGGTTTCAGGTTTTTTTCTTTATTGATTATTCCCAGAACTTAAGGTTTCACAGTTAGATTGACAACTGAGTTATTTGCCCATACCTAGTGACTGACAACAGATAATGGAAAGGCTTTTACCATGATATAACAGCAGAGAATAATTTCTAATTTACTACTATAGTTCTCATCAAAAGTACCCCAGCAAAAACAGTAGATTTATCACTTCAATTACTGGAATTTCACATTTAGTTTAAAGAGACATGTTTCTGTAATGTGACAGGCTTTACAGATTCTGAACTTCTTCAGACATTTCAGCTATCAGAGTAATCAGGAAAAGATATAAATGAAAGCAATTGTTTTAGTTTTATAACTTTCAGTGCTGTCTACTGGCAAGAAACGAAACAGGCCATAAACTGATGGTCTTTGCCAAGTCTATAAAAGGAAAAAAAAGACACTCCATATCACAGTCTTAATTTTTTTGAACCAACTGTCTGATACTGGATGGAAGTAACATTACAATAGTATTTAATTAATATCTGCAAATAAATATATCTGAGGTTTTTTGATTAGCCACCCAATGATAATGTTATTTACCTCAAAAGATATAATTTAAAATACATTTTAAAATCAAATATTTTCAAACACTGTTCTAATATATATATATATACACAATACATTTATACATGTTGCTTCTATCTAGTTTGCATGCCTCAATCTATGGGAAGGAACCAAAAGATTTAAAAAGGACAAACATGAAAACCAAGTAGTCAAAAAAGTAGACTTTTGAACCCCCCCAAAAAAAGTCCATGTAAATGATTTTAAAGCTGAATTTAAATATTCAAGCAGGTAATATTTTATGTTTTGAGGGAAGATGGAGTGTTCCAGGTTTTTTCTTGAGGAGAATGCTTACACCTGCTGTAATTCTTGTTAGTTCTTAACTTGGAAAATAGCAAATGGTGCATGTAAACTGGGGACCATGAGGTACTTTTCAGACATAAATATGCAAGATGTGTCCCAACATTGTTGTCAGGGAATTTCTGACCACAGATCTAGTCCTCTGTGCCACTTTTCTTCTGCTTTCTAGCATGCCCTGGTTTGTTGTTTTTTTTTCTTTTGCAAAAGCAACCTTTGTGTGTAAGCTGATTGGGAACTTGGGATGCTCCTGAAAGTGAGTTCCAGGTTGGAGCATGGAGAACCAAAATGTTGGCGCTTGGGTGTATTTTGTGAGACTCTCCTGTCAGTCCCTTTCAGCACAGTAAAAAATCTCTTTTAGAGTGCTGTGCTGTACTTAACCATCTTACAGCAAGATAAATCAGTGCACCACAGGAGATCTGGTCTATTTCTAGGTTCACTTCAAGAGATTTGGATCTATCTCCAAATAAATAGCCCTTATTCTCACATTTTGCTCATGCACATACCCGTTCTCCCAGAAATTTCCCTTTTGTAGACTACCCTTGGCAATCCCTCCCATTTCTCATTAAATAAAAGACATTGAAGGAAGCTGTTATAATGGATCCCTACCAGAGAGAAAGTCTGCACATTTTCACATAGGATTCCTAGTTCTGTAAACAGTCCTTACTCTTAAATACAGTCTAACTCAGAGGTGTTCTTTCTCCTTTCAGACCAGGGAGCAAGAGTCTAGGACTGGGAATCAAACCCATATGTTTTGAGTGAACACTATGGAAGACTTTCACTCATGTGCCAGGTGTGTTGTCCTCTACTGTGTTACCCACACAAAGGTGCTAGCATAGCAAAGCACCATAATAAAACCTCAGCAGCTAGCAAAAGCAGTAGGGATTTTACTGGAGATGTTGCAGAATTCATAAATAAGTTCACACAAGTCTGATATTTGGTATAAACAAAATGCTGTTGCACATGGTGCCTGTGACGCTCTGATGATTCACAGAATCACAGAATTAACCAGGTTGGAAGAGACCTCCAAGCTCATCCAGCCCAACCTATCACCCAGCCCTAGCCAATCAACCAGACCATGGCACTAAGTGCCCCAGCCAGGCTTTTCTCGAACACCTCCAGGGATGGTGACTCCACCACCTCCCTGGGCAGCCCATTCCAATGCCAATCACTCTCTCTGTCAAGAACTTCCTCCTAACATCCAGCCTGACCTCCCCTGGCACAACATGAGACTGTGTCCCCTTGTTCTGTTGCTGATTGCCTGGGAGAAGAGACCAACCCCACCTGTCTACAACCTCTTTTCAGGTAGTTGTAGAGAGCAATGAGGTCTGCCCTGAGCCTCCTCTTCTGCAGGCTGCACACCCCCAGCTCCCTCAGCCTCTCCTCACAGGGCTGTTCTCCAGGCCCCTCACCAGCCTTGGTGCCCTTCTCTGGACACATTCAAGCACCCTAACATCTTTCTTAAGCTGAAGGTCCCAGAACTGGACACAATACTCAAGGTGTGGCCTGACCAGTGCTGAGTACAGGGGAAGAATGACTTCTTGGCCACCTGGGCACACTGCTGGCTCATGTTCAGTCGACTGCAGCTTATATCACAGAGCATACATTTACCTGAAAAAGAGGGTTTTATCTATTATATCATATGTGAAAAAGTAGTCTTATTTGGGATTTGCTGTAGATGTAGAGCACTGGAGTAGTAAAGCCAGCTCCACAATTATAAATTGCCTGTTACCATTGAATTTTCAAGAAAGGCTGTGATTTAGATCACAGAAAGGAAGTATCTAAATGCTATATATGGTGCATAAGTGATTGAGCACATCTGTTTATGAGGTCCAATACTTAAGCAATAATGTTTATGAGGAGTTCTATGAGGGCAAATAACATAGCTACAGGTTAAGAGACTGTTTGGATTGCTTTTATATCCACTGATTTAAAGTAGATCTTAATAGATTGGTCACATAGTCCAATATTGTTTATTTTTGTTTATTCACTTCTACAGAGGGCAGAAAGTTAGTTCTGCGCCAATGAAGTTCCAACAAAGTTCTAACCTCTCAAATTTAAGAAAGCAAAGTAAGGGACTATAAAATCCCAAGGTGGCACCCCCAAATAAACTCACAGCTCTTCATTGATTTGTGTAGATTCTTCTTCCCATAATTGAGGGTAGCAGCATTTGGGCACACAATTAGCATTTTATTTATAATATTCACGAAGTAGTAATTCAGTAGCAGGAGTGCTAAGCCGACATTAAATTTAGGATAAGCGTTTTCTTAACAGGGTTGTTTTTTTTTTTTCCCCCAAATAATTTCATCTCACAGTCATGTAGAATGGCAGATGTTTGCAAATACTGGTGTAAAGCTGATTGAAATATTTTAAGAAAACTGAAATAACGTCAGTGGCAAAATTTATTTTACCAAGTGCAGATGTAAGACATCAAGTTCTCAGACTGATGGCAGAATTAACAAAAAACACCATCTGGTTCAATAATTATCTGAAAATATCCATGTTCTTGGATTTGTTTTAATACCACTTAGTTCCCAGCTTTATTTTATCTGTGTTTGCACACCAATGAGGCTAGATTGTGCAAAATGAAGACTACTTCCATCTGATCATTTAAAAAAAAAAACAAAAAACCAACAAACCAAAAAAACCCCAACGTGTTTTTGCATGAATAATGAATCTTTGAATTGTTACTAAACAAGCAAATTATTTGCGTATGTGTCACATCGGTTATCAAGTTTGCACATGTGACAGCTTCAACAGCCGTCACATAAAATGCATAGAGCTTGTAACCATATGTTTTTGCTTGACAAAAAGCTAAAACTCGAGATCAATTTTCAATATGGAATGCACAAATTAACACTTGAAAATGCACCGCAATATGTACGGCTTGGCAAAATTTGCAGAAATAGCACGTTTCTAGATATTAACTGATATCTTTGGATTCGACCTTAAGGTATTCAATCATTTTGATTAAAAGACTGATTTCTCATAAAACCACAGTCTGTTGGAGGCGCAAAGCCAATGACATTTGAGCATTCATATATTTTCATAAACTTTGAACAATGTCAGGGAGACACCTCTTCAATCTTGGCCACACAACAGCAGGGTATTCAATCTTTCTTTAGCTTGAGACAGAAAATTTGAATATCAGCATAGGGTTATTAATGTGACAGTTCACATGGTGTGCACCATGTTGATTCTTAAAAAGCGGGTCTGTGGGATGTATAGAGCTCTCTGCTTTCCCTTAGTGCTGTTAAAAATCCAATGGAAGGACTTAAAATGCGTTCTTACAGCTCAGTTGTTGCACTTTTTAGTAGTGAAGCATGAGGAAAATTGACTAAGGTTTTGGGATGGTTTGGGAGTTCCCCACCCTCACCTCCACA
>WBNM01014107.1:0-10926 GCA_013399055.1 Ramphastos sulfuratus
GTGTGTATATATATATAAACATAACATTATGCTTCTTTTATGGATGGATACTGAGAAGGAAAGTTTAAACTCCAAGTTATCAGAGGACTCTTAGATACTTTTATCTCATTTAGGCATCTCTGTTCCTCTGGAAAAAAAACAACTGAATCATTTAAAAGTCAGTTAATCCAAAAATTCAAATTAACCTTTGTAGGAGTAAGTCTAAATTTCTTGGTATATTTCTGTTCTAACTCTTTTCAGGAGTAGCAGAATTATACAATTTTGATGGCGTTTTGTGTCTTCCATTGCTACTTAAGAACATTATTTAAATGAACACCTTTCCAGAGATGTAAAAGAGGTTGAAGAGTGATTTCATGCCAGCTAGATATGCTAAATTGCTAACGTGTTGAATTGTTGATGTGAAAACATTTATGTTTTAAATCCAAATAAGAGGAAGTACGCCCAGGTACAGAAGACTTTCTATCTGAATTGAATCTCGGTGACTTTATTTTCCAGTATCTGAAGGGGGCCTACAGGAAGGCTGGAGAGGGATTATTTACAAGGTCTTGCAATGACAGGACAAGGGGCAATGGGTTTGAACTGGAAGAGGGAGGAGATTGAAAGTGGATGTTAGGAGGAAGTTGTTTGCAGTGAGGGTGGTGAGACACTGGCACAGGTTGCCCAGGGAGGTTGTGGCTGCTCCCTCCCTGGAGGTGTTCAAGGCCAGGTTGGAGGAGGCCTTGAGTGAGCTGTACTAGTGGGAGGTGTCCCTGCCCATGGCAGGGGGTTGGAACTGGATGATCTTTGAAGTCACTTCCAACTTTACCATTCTATGATTCTATTTTAACCAAATTGGTTGGAGGTGCTGAGCTAAGAGTAGATGTTGCTTTCCGTGATGGACTAAATGTTAGTTGTACCAAAGTTACCAAAGGTGAAAATAAATCTATCACAGTGAGAACAAGAAATATATTGAGTACAGCAAGAAAGACTCTGCTGATGGTAAGCATTAATAATAGTACTATAGAGAACTGTTTCTTATTTCCTGGGATGTTTGGAAAAGAAAAAAAAAAAGAAGGAAAAATAGATCATATCCTTCCCAAACCCAGTTTTAACCCTAAAGCAAAAGAAAATAAACAAACCACAAAACAAAACAAACCATCACCACCACCGCTGTTATTTAGAGAAACAAACCAAACCAAACCATCACCACCACCACTGTCATTTAGAGAAACAAAACAAAACAAACCATCACCACCACCACTGTCATTTAGAGAAAGAAAACAAAACAAACCATCACCACCACCACTGTCATTTAGAGAAACAAAACAAAACAAACCATCACCACCACCACTGTCATTTAGAGAAACAAACCAAACCAAACCATCACCACCACCACTGCCATTTAGAGAAACAAAACAAAGCAAACCATCATCATCACCACTGTCATTTAGAGAAACAAAACAAAACAATCACCACCACCACTACCATTTAGAGAAACAAACCAAACCATCACCACCACCACTGCCATTTAGAGATACAAAACAAAACAAAGCAAAACAACCCACCAAAAAACCCAACAAAACAGAAAACAAAACAAAACAAACACAAAACCCACCACAACAAAAACCCAAGAAGCCAAAAAAACCAAATCACTATAGAAGCAGAAGTAAATAGGAATTGTTGTGTTCTGTTTGCATGGAATTTTCAGAATAAATAAGATCTTGCTTAATCTAAAATCAATTTACAGAATGCTTTGTAGTAAATACATCCTTGCAGTAATAGACAATTCAAGATACCCTGAAGGTTTGCAAGCTACTCATGAAGGACAAACATTGCAGGAGCTTGAACATACATCACTACCCAGCTGAAAATGTCAGCTATAAAGGCTGTGTATAAGGAAACACATAAGGGTCACAGTCACATGATTGTGTCTACTGATACAAAAAGCCTAAGATATCACAACTGGAACCAAAAATGCCTGTCTTATGGTTTAACCTCAGCTGCCTACTAAGCCCTAAACAGCTGCTTATTCACTCCTCTGCAATGGGATTAGCAGAGCAAACAGGAGGGGTATAAGTGAGAAAACTCATGGGTTAAGATAAAGACACCTTAATAGATAAAGTAAAAGCTCTATGCTCAAGAAAAGCAAACCAAATAACTCATTCACCACAGCCATATCCAGAAAAACAGGGCTCCACCACTTGTAACAGCTACCTTGGAAGACAAAGACCATCACTCTGAACATTCCCTGCATTCTTTCTTCCCCCCATTTTATATTCTGAGCATGACATCAGCTGGTATGGGATATCCCTTGGGATCAGCTGTTCCGATTGTGTCCTCTCCCAAATTCTTGTGCACCTTCAGCATGCTTTCTGATAGGGTTGGATAAGCAGCAGAAAAGACCTTGGCTCTTACTTCATCAGTGTTTATATATTAAATGAAATGTTTATAAATTAAAAAGGGTGAGTGCCAGCCTCTTCTCAGTGATGTCTGATGACAGGATGAGGGGCAATGGGTGGAAGCTGAGGCATAGGAAGTTTCATTTAAACATGAGGAGGAATTTTTTCACTGTGAGGGTGACAGAACACTGGAACAGGCTGCCTTAGGGAGTTGTGGAGCCTCCCTCTCTGGAGATACTCAAGGCCAGTCTGGATGCATTCCTGTGTGATTTGGTATAGGTGATCCTGCTCTGGCAAGGTGGTTGGGCTGGATGAGTTTTCGAGGTCCCTTCCAGCCCCTGAGATTCTCTGATTCTCTGTGTAAGTCCTGTGTTACCACCAACACTGTTTTAATCAGAAATCTAAAACGCAGACCCATAGTAGCTACTCTGAAGAAAATTATTCCAGCCAAAACCAACACAATAGGAAAAAATGATGAGATAGGAGGTATTGCTGCCCCTTAGTGCAAATGATCTCATGTCTGAAAAAGCTAGAGCTTACAACTGCTTACACAAGCTTAGCTTAAACAGGAAAAGGGAAAAAGCAAAACAGAGGAAGGAACTGTAAATACAGGTCACGTAGACAGGAGTCTACAGCAGCAGGTTGCCTGCAGTAGCTGAATAATTCTGGCTCTATGTCTGCAATGGCAGAGTCCTGGAAAATCAGATTGAAAGGCACAGTGAAATGATGTGGATCTTGCTCTCTCCATATTTCCCATTTTCCCACTTCTCTCATCTTGCATATGTAATTTAAGAAATTGCTTCCCTGTTTTTAATAAGATCTGTGGAGTAAAGCTGTTTTTGAGAATGTCTTTCCTTGGTTTCATTGTGCCAGTGAGATGTGAGAATCAGCTGTGCAATGAAAACCTCTGTGATCTGAGGTACACCTCTCAATGTCTCATGAGGATTGCCTAATTAATATTTTCTTTAAAAACAAATTACTTCTAAGGATTTAATTAACACAAAGTACTGACATTTTTAGGTTTAAGCTGAACCTGTTTAATCAGTAAATACTTTCATCATTCTTTGTTCTTTCTCTCTTTTTGCACTTTCTACTTGACAGTAGAAATGGCTTGCTTTTGCAATTTCACAAATACCAAATGTGCCAGGTGATGCTTCAGATGCCCCTCTAAATACTTTTCAGGTTATTGAAACACATATCCAAATATTGGCATCAGATATTTTATCTACTTTTAACCAAATTTTCAATCACAGAATCACGGAATGGTTTGAGTGAGAAGACACCTTAAAAAATTATCTAATTCCAACACACCTGACAAGGGACACCTTCCACTAAATTAGGTTGCTCATGCCCTAGCTTTGAACACTCTCAGGGATGAGGCAACTGCAACTTGCCTCTGCAACCTGTTCCAGTGTCTTACCACCCTCACTGTAAAGAATTTCTTCTGTGCTAAATCAGAAGTATAGAATCATAGACTCATAGACTCATAGAATGGTAAAGTTGGAAGGGACCTCAAGGATCATCTAGTTCCAACNCTGGTTTTCTGAGAAAAAAAAAAAAAAAGGCTTTGTTCTAGCATTGGTAGATATAATTCAGCAACCCTTATTGGTGGTTGAGATTTCAAAGCAGAGCATACAAACCTCCTTGTGTCAAAAGAGGTTGAATAGGCATATTTCAGTTGTTGCCATGCAGACACTGTGAATCAGCTTGCATTACTCCATTCCTATTTATAAAGAACAGATCAAACTAAACCACAAAACTAGTTTTACCAGCTACTTCTCTTTCCAAATGTACTTGTTTTCTCAGAAAACTTTTCAGTAGGTCATTAACAAATACTCAGATTTCTCCTAGCAAATACTGCTGCCTTTCCATCTGCAATGCCTTTCTTATTTCTAGCATTTCTGTGACTTAAGCTTTTCATCCATCACATTGTACAAGTATGAAACACTAAATATCATCCTTCCCTTCCCCAGGAAGATTCTAATTTTGAACTGCAACGTATTCTGATTCCTTTGTCCAGGCTGATGTGACCCATTCCCTCCCATGGCTCCATGGCTGCCTTCCCTATGGGCACTTTCTCTCTGCCTTTGTATACCTTAGACATGAACTGGACATCTGCCCTCTCGTTTTTTGTTTTTGTTTTTTTTTTGCTTCTGCTTATTACTTTGTCTCTAACCTTTTGTTTGACTGTATTTGTTCTGAATTGGTGATTGGCATTGTTCAGAGCTTTTTCCCAGACAGTTTAGCTGTCCTTACTACTAAGATGCAGTTCTCCAGGGTGAAATCTTTCTCTCAGCAGTTTCTCCAGTCATGAAGGGTCAGACATCCCACAGCCCATCCTGTCAATTAATGGAGAATCTCTAATGTTTACAGATTTACATGTTGATGCTGGAGCTTTAATTTCCTTCACTTGTTTTTAGTCCTGGAACAAAACAAACAAACAAACAAACAAACAAAAAAACCCACCCAGACCCACAGCATATCTCTTTGAAATCTCATACTGAAATCCATAAGAACCACTGGACACCCTCCATCACTTAGTGGGAGATGTCCCTGCCTATGGCAGAGGGTTGGAACTAGATGATCTTTGAGGTCCCTTCCAACCTTACCATTCTATGATTCTTCTAGGAATTTTGTCATTTTTGCAGGCAGTAGCACTCTGATCACTGCCTTTGCCTTGTGTCCAATACTATTGAAGATACATTTTTGAATATAAAACTTGGTTGCAATGCCTGGGTTGTATGTGAGAAGTTTCTATTTGCTGCTGTTTTTGTCTGTTCTCATTTACCTCCTCTGAGTCTCCTTTGAATGGCTGCTGCCACTGCATTTAGAGAGTTGTGTGGCTGAGTGATAGAATCATAGAATGGTAGGGTTGGAAGGGACCTCAAGGATCATCTAGTTCCAACTCCCCACCCTAGGCAGGGACACCTCCCACTAGCACAGGTCACTCAAGGCCTCATCCAACCTGGCCTTGAACACCTCTAGGGAGGGAGCAGCCACAACCTCCCTGGGCAACCTGTGCCAGTGTCAATAGTCCCTCCCCAGCCTTCCTGCAGGCCCTCTTCAGATACTGGAAGGCTACTCTAAGGTCTCCTGGAAGTCTTCTCTTCTGCAGGCTGCAGAGCCCCAACTCTCTCAGCCTGTCCTCAGAGTAGAGCTGCTGCAGCCCTCTGAGCATCTTGGTGGCCTCCTCTGGACCCGCTCCAACACTTCCATGTCCTTCCTGTGCTGGGGGCTCCAGAACTGCACACAGGGCTCCAAGTGGGATCTGATGAGAGCAGAGTAAAGGGGCAGAATCACCTCCCTTGCTCTGCTGGCCACGCTGCTCTTGCTGTAGCCCAGGACTCCACATTTTTAAACAAATTCTGGCTATTTATTAAAACAATTGCTTAAGACATTCAGTTTCTCCACTGTGCATATGAGCCATTTACACACTAGCAAACTTTCCTTTTGCAATGTCTGATCCTGACCCAACTTCCATTCAGGTGATTGGAACGAGATAAACGACTGAAAAAGTGAAGCATTTCATACAGAGGGTTAGTCCTGCATTCCAACAGCAGTGTTGTTATTAGGAAATCACTCAATTCAGAATTTCATTTTGGTCAGTGTCATCTCATTACAGTTAATTGCATCCCACATTGCTACTAAATGATTCTGTCACTCTTAATTTCAAGCACATCTCAGTGTTGGTATTTAAGATGTGTGTGCAGCACAGTGTCAGTACTGTGCAGTTTTCTTGAGCTAGCTCAGGTGCTGAGGAACAATCTAAGTGTCTTAACACAACACCCTGACCTAATATATTCATGATGCTTCCATGCAGGCTGTAAATTCAGTTTGCAAATCTACCTCATTTCACAGACTTGCAATGCTGTGAGTTATCTCTTTTTTTGTGTAATTTTTCCACACAATGATACTGATGTGGGCTGAGACATTGGGGATAATATATAATGGGAAAATGGAGGGACCTGGGCAGAGACCAGTGGGATGAGATTTAACATGGCTAAGTGTAGCGTTCTACACTTTGGCCACAACAACCCCAAGCAGTGCTACAGGCTGAATACAGAGTGGCTGGAGAGCAGCCAGGCAGAGAGGGACCTGGGGGTACTGGTAGATAGTAGCTGAAGATGAGGCAACAGTGTGCCCAGGTGGGCAGGAGAGCCAATGGCATCCTGGCCTGGATCAGGAACAGTGTGACCAGCAAGACCATGGAGGTTATTCTGCTCCTGTGCTCAGCAGTGGTTAGGCCACACCTTGAGTGCTGTGTCCAGTTCTGGACCACTCAATTCAAGAGAGATGTTGAGGTGCTGGAACATGTCCAAAGAAGGGCATCAAGGCTGGTGAGGGGCCTGGGGAGCAGCCCTGTGAGGAGAGGCTGAGGGAGCTGGGGATGTGCAGCCTGCAGAAGAGGAGGCTCAGGGGAGACTCATTGCTGTCTACAGTTACCTGAAAGGAGGTTGTAGCCATTGGGGATAATATGTAATGGGAAAGTGATCTAGGGTGTTTGAGACTTTGGTTTCAATCCGATTTTAGGGTAAAGGGAAGCTGGGAAGCTGCTATGCTTTGTTAAGTCCTTAAAGTGGCAGGGAGCAGAAGCGATTATAGGCTGTGTTATTCCCCAAGCAGGCCTGCAACTGAATTATTAACCTTATACATCATTTTGAACAACACATTTCACCTCTCTCTAGTAGCTCTTCTCCTATGCTTGTTCTGTCCTGTCCATCTGGATTGTGCAGGATATTATGAATTTATACTATAATTAATGAAATTCAGTCTTTGGTCTGACTCTCAGATGCAGTTTATACATTTAAGGTTTGTAGAAGTAAAGTGTACTGTCCTCTTGTTATGTTGTTAATGTAGTAACATCAAAACCAACAATCACAGGTGCATACAGCACTGTGAAAGCTGCAAGTAGGAATTGTATAATCTGTCTATACTAAAAGTCAGGTTTGCTGTGATAAGGCAAATTGCCTTAATGCAAATATTTTTGAGAGTAGGTATGTTATTTTCTAAATATAACTCAAATCTCTTCACACTTCTGAAGTATAGTTGATAATATTTAAGCCTAGCTCACTATGTCACATCTGCACAGAAGGAGACACTGCCTGAAGAGAGTAGGAGGTAGCAATCCACAAAATGACACATGAACAAGTAGTAAATAGTCTAGGTGGAGTCTCAGGATGCGTGTTCTCCAACAGAGAATGCAAAACAATTTCCATCACCCTATGACAAATTCTAAGCTGAAAATTCAGCATCAAAAAACCACATCCTAGAATGAATCACAAGATAAGAGCAGGGGTCAAGAGAAATGCTGTCATTTTTAATCCCTGCAATAGCAATTGTTGTTAAGAAGACTTGTGTCTCTATCAACTTTGCCCTGAAAATATCACTTTTCTGCCTTTGCTATTATGAAATTTGAGTCCTGAAAAAAGCAAGGAACCAGAAATGGTATATGAGTCAAGGAAGAGAAGTGTGGTATGTTTCAAATTAGTTTTGTAATAAGAACAGAAAACACAATCCATCACAGGAAAGATAGCTACATAATGAAAAGAATTACATGATTATTGTCCAAACCATCTTCCAGCTTCAATTCCAGTGGAATAATTTCACCACATGTGCAGTGGCAAAGTTAAAAGAGGAGATAGGCTGAAGGAATAAGAAATACTGGAAATGCTGGGTTTTATGTCATAGTCACCTTGTCCTTATGAATGACTTATTGCTTGTCCACAGTGTCATGACTCAAGTCACCAACCACACACAGGCTTCTAGCAAATGCTCACAGTGACTGTAAATAATTGTCTTTCTGCTATTTACTAAATACTATTTGCTAAATAGAATCATAGAATGGTAAGGTTGGAAGGGACCTCAAGGATCATCTAGTTCCAACCCCCTGCCATAGGCAGGGACACCTCCCACTAGCACAGGTCACTCAAGGCCTCCTCCAACCTGGCCTTGAACACCTCCAGGGAGGGAGCAGCCACAACCTCCCTGGGCAACCTGTGCCAGTGTCTCACCACCCTCACTGCAAAGAACTTCCTCCTAACATCCAGTCTAAATCTCCCCTCTGCCAGTTCAAACCCATTGCCCCTTGTCCTGTCATTACAAGACCTTGTAAATAGTCCCTCCTCAGCCTTCCTGTAGGCCCCCTTCAGATACTGGAAGGCTACTCTAAGGTCTCCTGGAAGCCTTCTCTTCTTCAGGCTGCAGAGCCCCAACTCTCTCAGTCTGTCCTCATAGCAGAGCTACTGCAGTCCTCTCAGCATCTTCGTGGCCCTCCTCTGGACCCGCTCCAACACTTCCATGTCCTTCCTGTGCTGGGGGCTCCAGAACTGCACACAGGACTCCAGATGGGGTCTGAGGAGAGCAGAGTAAGGGGGCAGAATCACCTCCCTTGTCCTGCTGTAACAATAATAGTAAATACTATTTACTAGTATTTGTCATCAGATTGTGTTAGTGGACTGCACGACTTCACCCTGAGCAGTCTTTCCTTTTGGCTGGTAAACAATGCATTCAGGCACCTTGAACAGTTCCGAGGACCCAACATTTGCTTTTGCCTCCATGCCTAAAGAGCCTTTAATTGGCTCTGAGAAAGAAGGTGACTGGGTGAAGAGAGAACAGCCACACAGGAGCCTTAAGGGTGGCTTTGTCATTGTCCAGTTGCTGAGTGTTATATGATTGAGTGCATTGTCCTATGGGCCTCTTTGTTCCTGTTGCTGAGTGATAGATCTTCACGGGCAGCCTGCTGCATTGCCTCTGCAATGAATGGTATAGAGGTGAAACGCCTGTGTCTGTCTTAACTAATGGATGTGTGAAAAAAGGCAAGCATTTCTGAAGGTAAACTGTTGACATCCATTTCGTGGACATGGATTCTGAAAAAAAAATGCCATCCTAGCAAAAATGTCCAAGCACGTACTCCATGATCCAACAGTACTGTCCTCCAAAGCATGATTCAGAGCACGTAGACAGGAAGTGTAACCTTCCCTGATGACTCTAGGAACCTAAAGTTAGACAGTGAGAATGCTCCCTGTTGTGTCTGCTTTCTGCTTAGCATTAAAGTTTTGAGTGAACTCTGCAGACTCAGGGGCATTTGTTTGAGCTGTTATTGCATTATGGCATACATATACTTTTCCTTACTGCTATAACATTTTTTACTGTGTCCTGCTCAAGGGATGCTCTGAGGTTGCGTCCTTCGAGACTGGCGACCTCTGTGAGGGCAGAACTTATTCTGTCTAGTTTTCAATCCCATGGCTTTGTTTCAATCTATCCAGAAAATGCAGGCTATTAAAAACATTGCAAGTCAGAGCGTGCAGCATGAAAAATACATGTGCATGGCCCGGCGTCGCGCAACCGTAAATGTATGATGTGCTCAGCAGTGTTAGAGCAAAATATTTGTTGCTTGAAAGCAAATAGTGCTGAGAGCTCCACTTCTCCCAGATAAACCTTGCAATTTTTTAGATGCTACATCTTTTGCTTTTACTCTGTCATTGACACTGGCTGGCCTAATCAGCCCAAGGCACATTTTAACTCTTCCAGACAATTCAATCAGCCCAGTGGCAGTTCTTTTCAAGCCCCACATTTCTTGCATAACAAAGACAGTAAAAAAAGGCACTGCAGAACTACCTTGTCTAGGAGGAAAAACCTGGACTTGATTTCCGTCAGAAAGACTCTGCACAAGTGAATAAGCAAACAAATGAAACAATTGTAAAGTCAGGAGATGTAACTGCTGAGGGAAGATTTCTTCTTGTGCTCAGTAGTTCCATTCTGATGAGGAAAACAGAAAACAGAGCCAGAAGCAGTGATGGGGAAGGGAGTTAGGAATGAAAAGAGCTCTGTTAAGGGTAATTTTCATGTTTCTGCAACTTTCCATCTAATGCTTTCTATCTGCTGTAGAAGTCTCACTGTGCTTGTGAATAAAATGATTTAATGTTACTTTTATGGATGAAAACCGAGGTGAAATTGAGGAGAAACTGAGCGAGGCTGAAATCTCTGAAGGCCACACAAGGAACTGCAGCATACTAGGAAATGTAGTGAGAGTCTCTTGTTTTATTACTGGATTTTTGTTGGTGGTAGTGGTGGTGGTGTGTTTGTCTCAGCTTGAGGACAGGAGTTACCTGGGACTGGAGGACGGAAATGACTCTTACCCCTTTCCAAGGATAAGAATAAGGATACTGCACACTGATTGGGAGTCTAAAGAGAGATTCTATTTACAACAGTATATATACAAAAGGCAATCAAGAAGAATAAGTACATTCACAAGCTAGGCCACGTCCATTGAACCAAGACCCATTGGGCCAAACAGGCCTTCTGGAATCCTCCACCCCTTCCACCTTCAGTTGTCCTGAGGGTAGGCCAATACTGCCCTCTCCAGCTGGGGTCTACAAGGGCTGAGCAGGCTGCATGAAACAGTCACCAACTCTCTGCCAGCTGGTAGCCATCTCCCCCACAAACCAGGAGATAAGAAGGGGTGAGCGCTGTTCCTGCAGCAAAGAAGTGAAGGGAGAAAAGGCAGGGAGGAGGAAGGAAAGAGGATCAGCCAAGCACTGCCCTATAA
>WBNM01014110.1:0-22965 GCA_013399055.1 Ramphastos sulfuratus
TTGGACTTGATGATCTCTGGATGATCTTCAACCTCTAAGGTTGAAGGTTCTGTAGGCTCCTTTCAGCTACTGGAACATCAAAAGCAAATGAGTTTTACTTCCAGTGATGCAAACCAGTACACCTCTTTGGAGGCCTATCTCACACAACTACAGTTGCCTAGTGCTTGTATGTAGTCAGTGCAGGGAAGTGTAACACTGATTGCATTGAACACCAGTGGGCAAGTACAGTGAGTTACTTCTCTAAAAATGTGTGCCTTGTTATTTTGTAGTGGCTTCCCAAATGTCTGACAAAAAGACAAAAGTGAAGATAAAAATAGCCAGTAGTATTTTTCAGGGACTTGTGGCAATTATCAAATGAAAAGTTGGAGAATATCTAAATGAGTGGCTGCATTTTATTCATAGTGTCAGAGAAGGGCTCAAGTTTGATATCCTGAGCTGACTTGCAGTAAATCCAAGACAAATCTAGATTATTTCCTTCAGGATTTGTACTTGCTTGAATTCTAATCTGAAATAACGGTGTTCTAAACCTTTTAAGGATTTTTTTTTCCAGTTGGAAATGCAGTTGTCATAAAATTCATTAAAGGTGTATATTGTAATTTTAGATATTGCTCAAATCATTTTAAATTCAAAACCTCTTGTAGTTCTTAAAAGAAGAGGAAATTACATCTTGTAATAACAAAATAAATGTTTTCAATTTTAGTCAAAACCAGCAATATGTATCTCAAAAGTTGACTACCTTTTTTTAATCCCTGATTGTCCATTTGACTGTTGCTACTTCTTATTTTGGGAAGCTTTGTCCTCTGTATTGTGCACTGAAGAGAAAATGTACTTGCTTGTATATGGAACAATTCTTGTGGAGTGAAGATCTTTGCTATGTTGTTTTTACTGTTGTGCCAAGGGCACACTGCTGTTATCTCCTCAATACAAAGTCAGTTGCACAGCTCAGAGAACTTTCCAGTTCATTGTTCTCAATCTAAATACCCACAAACAGATGCAACACAAATCTACTGCCTTAAATTCCTCCAGGGATCTCTATACCTGAAAGACTCAGATAAAATATGCAAATATTCCAGAATTAATTCTGTAAGGAAGTGCAGCTCAGTGCCTAAGACACATCTTGGAGTAGCCCTTTGGCCTATTCTGTATTCCTTGCAGCAGTTTAAGGTCTAATTATATAGCAGATGTGTCAACTATATTCTAGGTAGATGATTGGAGGGGAAATGGAATTCTTTCTCACCAGGAGGCAGATTGGGAAATGTGTACATCTGTCACTAAATCTTTTTTTCTTTCTTCAGTATGCTTCTCAAGATTTAACTGTCTTAGGAAATGGCCTAAAGCTAACCACACTACAGATTTGTGATGGTTATTTCTGACATAACCTGACTGATAGAGGTTAACATGCCAGAACTCAAAGGGGAGGTTGACTGAGTGTAGGTACTGCCACCTCTCTCTCAGAACAAGGGCACTGGGTGGCAGTTCCAAGTGTGTGTTAAACCAGTCTGTAACAGGAAGAAGTAGTTCACCAAGACTGTGTGCAGAATTACTCAGAAAGGCCTAGCTTAGGAATTATCACAGTGGAATTTCCTATCATACTTCCCCTTTGATCAACTCTTACATGTTCTTTTCTGCATTCTAATTTAAGTCAGATTTACTGCTTGACAACTTGGAGTGTAATGCATAGCTGATTTTTTTTTTTTTTTTTTTATGGTCTTGTGTTTGCCTTTTATGAATGTTGAGGGTTGTGCTGTTTGAGAGTCTGGATATATCAGATGTTGAAACATTAATGTTCTAGTGGTTACACCTTCACCACAGTTTGTGTTTCCTAAAGAAAATTGTGTTACCTTCCATCACAAATGACGTAGCATAGTAGACTGCACAGCTTATTTTTAGATATTTTTTGTCTATCCTTAGGCAACTGGGACAGGGTGGAAGCTGAAGCTACAATGCAGGTTTCACTTCTTGACATGCATAGGATATGAGGGGTATAGATTAGAGGGCTTCAGCATAAACAGCTCATGCCATATCTTGCTTTTTGAAGCACAGTTATAGTATTAGGAGAAACGAATCTTCTCTGTGATGCAGCTTAAGAGCCTTGCAGGGAAGCTTGTATCACTTTCCTGCAGATGTTCACAAAGCATTGACAACTTCAGTTTTCTTTTTTCACATGGCCCAAGAAACTCAGTGATCAGGTTTCTTTTATCTTATGTTGGTTCTTAGTGTTTTGTAATGGAGTAGAAATTAAGGCAAAATTCCTGCTAACGAGATGAGATTTATGGTTACTTAATGCTTTGGTAATCAGTTCATACTTGCTTTCTGATGCTTTTTGGAATCTTTCTTTGGGCTTAGGGGCATATTCCTTCTTTCTTGTGATACACCTGTCTCAATGTTTCATTTTAATGACATGTCAGTGAATTCTTTGGAAATTCTGTGCTGACTTCTAGTGCATTTCATGTCCTGTGTTTCTGACTGAAGACTGCCCAAAATACAGGAGATGTATTTAAAACTTAATGAAAATTAACAAGTGCAATTAACTTTTTATCTGTAAAAGGACACATTTCTCAACTGTGCAAAGTTCTGTTGATGTGCACTAAGCTTATTCATTTTTAATGGGCTTTTCATCATAAATAGCATTACACTTTTATGGAAGAGGTGTGGTTTTGGAAGCTGTGTCATACACATTCGTTCTACCTTGAACTATAGGTAGAATGCCATGTAAGTTCTATTAAAGTATAGGTTAGAATTAGAGGCAGAATCTACCAAAAGCAGTATCAAAATCTGTCCTTTTTGTTATATCTTTCCTGACTGGGTGAAGGAAAGACCAGCTTACTTATTAGAGATGCTTGTGCTTACTGTGTTTTGAAGAGACATATATTAACAAAACAAAGCATACATGCTATTTGATAGCTACATTTGAAACTGGACCTTGAAAAAGTGTTAGAGAACTTCAGGACATTTGTCGTCTACTGCTAAATGTTTTAGTCTGCAAAGCAAATTGTTCTATAAGGCCCCTTAAAAATTTAAGGCATCACTTATTATAGAATCACAGAATGGGCTTAGGTTGGAAGAGACCTTAAAAATCATCTAGTTCCAACACCCCTGCCATGGGCATCAACACCTCCTAGAATGAGTTGCACAAGGCCCTGTCCAACCTGACCTGGACCAGCTCCAGGGGCAGAATGTTTATAGTTCTGTGGAATGAAAACTGGTCTGTTGGAAGTTGAGTTGTACACAGAGCAGTCTGACAATGTGCCTCAGAATAATTTCTTGGTAACCTGTGACTGCTTTCTTTGTGTGGCTTATGAAAATAATTATTAAATCTTTTTCTTAGCTAATTGTTTATTTTGCAGTATGCCACCAATTAAACTCTTTTTGTTGTTCCTGTTTCCATAGCAAAATGGAGACTCTTTCAGTAGTAGTTGGAACTAGGCATGTTTATTTGAGAGACTGAGTATATAGAAACTGACATGTGTGTGATGCAGACCTGTAGCCACCTCAGGGCTGCAGGCCTTGAGCTAGTTATTTAATGTGGGGTTGCAGACAAGTGCTCAGTAATTTTAATGCCTTTTTCCTACTTAATTTAGGTGTGTTCCTTGATTTAAGATTGCCACTATTTTCTCAACTGCTGAATTGAAAAAAAAAAAAAGTGAAAGTATGCTGAAGAAAGAGGTCGTCTTGGTTTTCCTTTATCTAGCATAGATTTTCTTCTTAGGATAACTCGCCATCCCCAAAACTTGAGATCTTGATGAAGGTTCTTACTTGAGTGACCCATCAGGTGTGGGCAATTTTTTTTGGAAGTGAAAAATTCTGAACAGTCTTACTACAGACGTTTATGATGGATTGCTGAGAGTAGGAGTTAATGACTCTAATTGAATGTGGAATGAAGTAAGTATTGTAAAAGAGGCAAATCTGGGAAATCACTACCATTGAAATTCTCTTAAAGTAAGCTTCTTGTATTCCAGCTGCCAAGCAGAAACAATGGTAAAAGCCTTTATTGCAATTGCATGGGATGGCTTCTGAGGAATATTCACTAGTGTGGCTCTGTGGAACATTCCGTCACTGATGAAGTGTACATCTGACTGGGTGACCATAAGAAGAAAATAGAAATGTTGAACTAGTAACTGAGTGTTCAAGTTGAGAAGCCACAGGATTCCACCTACTTTCTGCATTTAATGGGGTGAATGGAGAAGAGATGATGTAGGATGAAGCTCTGTAATTGTCTGCTTTTACCAAAACATTGGCTTTCTTAGAGATCTGTAAAGATAGATACTAGTATTATCCTACTTAAATGAGCATAGTCTGTCATTATTTTCTTTTCTCTTTTTATTTATTGAATAGTTCAGAAAACTTGTGGTGGAAGGAATTGCATACGCTTTCCTAGTCTCTATCAAGATATTGTAAAACATATTCAATTATTTTTTAGTAGGACTTGTAAAGGAAATGTAGAAGTGTTGTATCTTCTCTGCTGTGTTATCTCCAGGTGTGTCCTGCACAAACAGGCATTAAAGTGAATTGACAACTGTCTGAGCTGATGGGCTTAAAAATATGATGGTCAGCAGCATGAAGCCTAGTTGAAGCCAGGCTAATGGTGTACTCTAGAGACTGATAGTGAAGGCAGCATTGTTTACCATCTTTGTTAGTGACCTGGATGATGAGACAGAACACTCATTCAGTGAGTTTGTAGACAATAGAAAACTGGGACAAGTGATTGGTAAAGCATATGGGTGGGCTGGACAGGGTGGAGAAATGCACTGACAGGAACCTCACGTGAAGTCATGCATCTGGCGCAGCGTAACAAGTCTATTGTTGGGATGGACTGGCTGGAAAGCAGCTCTACAGAAAAGGCCCTGGGATCCTGACAGCCACAGCTCGAATGTGAGCCAGCAATGTGCCTTTGTGGCAAAGGCAGTCAGCAGCACACTGAGCTGCATTAGAAAGAGCATTACCAGCAGCTCAAGGGAGCTGATCCTTCCCCTCTACTCAGCACTGGCTAGACACCTGAAGTGCTACATCCAGCTCTGGATTTCCAGTACATGAGAGACATTGACATTCTGGAGCATGTCCAGCAAAGGCCACTAAGGTGATTAAAAGGCTGGACCATCTGTCATGCTAGGAGAGGCAGAGGGCTGAGACTATTTAGCCTGGAGAGGAGAAGGCTCAAGGGGATCTTAGAAATGTGTGCATGTACCAGATGGTTGGGAGAAAAGGCATATTCTTAGTGGTGCCTTCTGAAAAGAGGAGGCAATAGCCACAAAACTAAACATAAGAAATTCAATTTAAACATAAGAAAGCACTTCCTTTGTGAAGATGGTCAAATACCAGAACAGATGGGCCAGAGAGGTTGAGAAGTCTCATTTTAGAGATGCTCAAAACCCACTTGAGCAAGGCCCAGCACAAGCTGTTGTAGCCGGCTCTGCTTTGAGCAGGGGAGACTGGGCTGGATGACCTCCAGAGAGGCATTCCAACTACTCTGCTGTGATTCTGTGTGCATGTTGTTTATGTAGTGTTTAATATGCCAAACCTTTCAGTCCTTGGGGTGAAATGACAAAACTAAGGGCCAGTGTTGTGTAAATACAGAGAGGTAGCTAGGAATTATAAATAATTTTAATTTTTGGTAGATACTGTAGCTGACTGGAAAGTATCCCAGTGGGCCATAGCAAACTTGTCCTAGATTCATCTCAGGCTGAGCTTTGAGAATAAACTTGCATTCCCAAGTGGTGTGATTTGAGCAAAAGTGACTGTGCCACTTGCTTTGCTTACTTTATGGTTTTGCTCCTATAACCAGAAACAGCAACAAAAAAAAAGAGTAGAAACTTACTAATCAGTCCTTAGTTTGAACATAATCTTTTATGCTTTTGGTTAAAATGTGTTTTGGTTTTGTTTTGGTTTGTTTTTTTTTTTCCCAGAGAAAGGGAAGATAAATTACTTGAAAGTACTATATTTCTGGGGAAGTGGCTCCATTTCTTATACAGAGACTAAAAATTCCATACACAGACAAATTCCTAGTTAGAGCTGACTATGTTTGTAAGTAAACAAAAAGGAAAAGAGATCATCTTTCTTTGTGTATTAGCTTGACTTCCAGTTCATCCAAAAATACTTCTGATGTTTACGGGAGATGGCACTGGGAAATGTTGCTTTGGATATTCTCTAGAGCAGATTTAGAAGGACATGCTTCATTTTGCTTTACACTTCCACAGTTGTCCTGTCTCCACCACCACACCACAGATTTAAAGGGTAGGTCCTGCATCCCAAATCACTGGCAGGTAATGCATGAACAATTCCTTGTTGGCACTGGAGCTGTGGAGTTCATTAAGTGGGTGTGCAGCACTAACAGAGTCTTGGGACACCTTTGGAGGCTCTAATGTTCTGAACTAGCAGGTGCAGACAACACCAGTGCTCATAAGCAGCAGCACCCCAGCAGCACTGGGAACAAGACACTTCACCTGAACTAGACTGAATGCAGTGCCCCGAGCCAAAGACCCACATGTAAAGTCTAAACCGAAGGCTTACCAGAGACATAAGGCTGATGTTTGTGTAAGATGTGTAGTGACGTTGTTTTCTTACAGCTGACTGAGGTTTGACATGTAAAATGAGAAACAGTGACCTACAGATGTTTCTTGAGAGATTTTGTTTTGTGCTGCAGAATCTATTTGGCACTTAATACTAGTATTAAGGTGAATTGCACCTATTTAACTAGAGAAGCATTCCATCGTGACTAAATTGCTGGCAGGAGCAGAAGAGCAAAGGCAGCTGACCATGAAAGAGTTGGTCAGCTCTCCAAGCCATAACATCTGGTTTGGAGTCAAAAGTATTTCTCAGCCAAATGGTCTAACTTTTCATCTTTGAGCTGCAAAAAGTGCTGAACACCAGCATGTGCTTGTATCTGTGGAGTTTGAGATACCAACACTAATGCAGCAACAAACTCGTTTAGCCCTACTACATGGAGTAGTGGCTTGTTATATTCTATTATTTGCATTGTAAAAAAAGGTTATTACTGTAATTGTTACTAACTTACTCTGTTATAGTTCTGCAGACCAAGGCACATAACATTTCAATAGATTATTACTGCATTGTTATTTTGTTGAAAGAGTGTTAAGGCCTTCAGCTGGCAATCTGGGTGTTCTTGGAGGGAGTGGTTCTGTCTGTACCTCTGGAATGACACTAATTTCTGTTAACATAAAGCATGGTGTAGACTTTATTTTCTACTGCAGTGTGTATGATGCATTTAGAGTGTAGCTGGCAAAAACACTAATTACGAAAATGAACAGTTTATGCTTCTTAACACGCAGTTGGACTGAAAAACCTACTAGTATTTTAAAAAGCATTTACAAACAGGCAGAGGAAATGACTCATACTCTGATGAGAGTGCAAAACTTGCTTCATCTGCCCACCTCCAGCTTTTGCAACCTTACTGCCTCTTGAGTCTCAGAAACTTCCTTGAGCAAGAACTATTTATTTCAGCTAGGACTTGAAATGTATTGATTTGTCCCAGTGTATTTCAGTTTGTTTTCACCTCACTGAAATGCTGTTAAGTTTCTTTTGCTTCAGTTAGCACAGACTTCTTTTTCTTTGTTCCCATGCTAATCCACTGCATCAGCTTCTACAGCTGATTTTATCTCTGTGCTGTTCCATTGCTTCAAAACTACTGAGATTTGTAATACAGTAATTTGATAGAGATGGAATTCAGGCTGCTGAAAAATGGCGTGATAGGATGAGAGGGAATGGACTGAGGTTTGAGGAGCGTAGATTTAGACTGGAGATTAGGGAGAAATTCTTTCCAGCAAGGGAGATGAGACCCTGGAACAGGTTGTCCAGGACGGTTGTGTGGATGCCCCCTCCTGGGAGGCCAGGCCAGGTTGGCTGAGGTCTTGAGGAACCTGGGCTAGTGAGAGGGGGCTGGAACTAGACAGTCTTCAGTTTTCAATTTGCAATCCAAACCATTCTATGAATCAATGGTTTGTGTGCATTTTATTTAGAAATTTTCCATGAGATGCCCCCCCGCCCTTCATTTTGGAGGTGAATGGGGCTTACTGATATGTAGATGTTCAGTGCTCTCCTCTACTAGTGTGTGCACAGCTTGGCCTTGAGCTCTCCCTTTTGATATCCTTGTCCCCGTGCTTGTTGGTGGGTTTTCTTGAAAGTTCTTGGGGGAGGGAGGGAAGGTTGCTGGTGCCCCACTGCACTGTGATGTCTGGTGTACCCCACAGGTCCTGTTTGCAATGATAGAAAACTTGTCAGAGGCAACTCCTTGTCCCACCTCCATAGAGCACCTCATGTTCCAGCTGCCACTTGGTTCTTGTCCCAGGTTGGGAACTATAGGGTTAAAAAAGTTCTCTAGGGACTTGAAGATTGTTATTCAATCCCACAATTCTGCTATCTCTTCATAAGCTCACAGCAAGGCCAGCTCGCTCTCCTTTCCTCCCCCTCCAGCCTTGTGTTGGGCAGGAGCTGCGTTATCGGGACAAACATGTAAGGATAGGCTTGGTTGGGGCCTCCAGAGGCTGTGCTTGGGCCTCTTGGATGGCAGAGGCATTGGTGGGGGGAGGATTGGAGCACTGGGGATGATAGTTTTAGTTTTGGGTTGGGGGAAATTCAGGGGGTTCGCTTATGGATTCTGTATCTGCTTTGTAATTTCTATCTGTAACTCTTTCCAAATATAATTCTGTTTTTTCTTCTCCAGTTCATTTGAGAGCTTTACTCTGTCAGCTTTTTAAACCCATGACAGTTCTTTAAGACAAGATAGTCAAAAGATTTATCAGGATCTCACAATATGTTAGAAAAGTTAAATTAGAATAATATAAGTTAATCTTAAGAAATTCACAAAAATGAGTTTCCTTGCTATATAAAGATGAATGAAGCTGTTTGGATATTTTTTTTTTTTCCTTTCCATCCAATATTGTTCCATGTTTTTACTTTGTTTGGTGTCTTACTTATATCATGAAAACCTACCAGATTGTCAAAGAATATTTCAGAATGCCTAGCTGATTTTCTTCCCTCCACCCCCCCAAGATCTATGAGGTGACTCTAATGCCTCTTCTGTAATGCAATATTATTTTGTGTTTCTAGGTAATATATGCCTTGAACACTAAGAATGATGAACATGAAGCTGCTATCCAGGCCCTTAAGGATGCTCACGAAGAAGAAATTCAACAAATTCTTGCAGAGACCAGAGAGAAGATTTTGCAGTATAAAAGTAAAGTTGCAGAAGAAATGGATCTTAAAAGAAAGATCCAAGTTTTAGAAGAGTCACTGGAAGACCATAAAAAGATGAAACATCAAGCCTTGACGGAATTTGAAGCCTATAAGGACAGAGTTGAAGATATGCAACTTTGTGCAGAAGCTCAGCATGTCCAGCGTGTGGTGACCATGTCAAGAGAAGTAGAAGAGATCAGAAAGAAGTTTGAGGAAAGGCTACGAAGTTTCATACAGTTGCAAGTGCAATATGAGAAGGATAAGCGTACAGCTCTGGAAGACTTGAGAGCTGCCCACAGGCTTGAGATTCAAGAACTTCTGAAAACTCATCAGAGTCAGAATGCCACTTTAAGTAAGGGGCAGGAAAAGCTGGAGGAACTGCACAGGTTGGAGCTGGAAGATTTGAACGCTAAAGTTGAAGAGTTGAGACTGGAAAGAAAAAAACTCATTGAGGACTATGAAGGCAAACTTAGCAAAGCACAGTCCTTCTATGAACATGAGCTGGATTCTTTGAAAAGATCTCAGCTCTTCACAGCAGAAAGCCTGCATGCTTGCAAAGAAAAAGAAGTGGAGCTAAGAAAAGAATTTCAAAATCAGGAAAGTATTTTACGGAAGAATCTAGGAAAGCTGAAAACTGAACTGCAAATGGTCCAGGATGAAGCTGCCAGTCTACGAGAGAAATGCCAGAAGCTTCAGGTGGCTCTTGGTACAGCAGAAAACAATGTTCAGGTGAGCCAGATGATATGTTGTTCTCAAGACTGGGAATATTCTTCCTTTATTTTGGCTGTCTCTCTGTGAAGCTGCTATGCTGAAGTGATTGGAACATGTCAATTTGACTTTTTGTCACTTGAATAAAATTAGAAATAGATGATAATCAATCGTATTTTTACATTTGCTTTAATTTTCCCAGACTAAATGAACAATACTTGAATAGAATCTGGAAGCCCCTCTCCAGGGGACAGTTTTTGTCTCTTTCCTTTCAGCTGTTCCTGAACAGGACATGATTGTTCTAGTTGTAATACTGAAGTGTAGCACACTCAGTAGAATACTCAAAACTTGCCACTTAATAAGTTAAGATCCCAAACCAAGTCCTGTTCCCCTCTCTCCAAAGGAAAAGGTGTGGAAAAGAGCAGTATTTTTGCATCGGGTGACCACAAAAATTCATCCTTCCCTCTCAAAACACAAAGATTCAGAGAGGAAAGGAGGATGTCGTTGTCTGGTACCATTGAGATGCAATGCTGACAAACTGGAGTGTTGCCAGGAAAGTTGTGAAATGCCTCATCTAGACTGCAGTGTTCCTTACAGAAATGCATTTGACAGCAATGTCATTCAACTGACACTGTAAATACAATGAATAGTCTGTGTTCAGTGCAGCCTTGCTTGAAGAGGTTGTTAGTGACTGTCTTGCCTAACGATGTTGTGTTAAGGAAAGTAGGTTTGTAGGAAGCAAGAAAGAAAAGATGATTTTTGTGACTAACTTTTTTTCTTAAAATATCTTTTTGATGTTTTCACAAGCAGTAACTGATGAACTGCACACATGTTCAGTGTACTGCTTTTGGCTGGGATACAGTTAATCGTTTTCCTAGTGACTGGTATGGGGCTGGTTTCAGACTTGTGATGAAAACATGTTGGTGACACAGAGGTGCTTTGGTTACTGCTGAGCAGTGCCTATATACAGTCAAGGCTTTTCCTGCTCCTCAGAATTCCCTACTAGCCAGGAGACTGGGGATGCACAAGAGTTTGGAATGAGACACAGCTGGGACATTTGACCTTAACTGAACAGAGGGATATTTACTATCAGCAAGAAGAATGTATGGGAGGAATAAAGGTAGGGGGAGGCATTGGGATTTATGGCATTTTGTCTTCCCAAGTAACCATTACACATGCTGGAGCCCAGCTTTCCTGGGGATGGCTGAACACAACTCCTGTCTGCTGATGGGCAGCGGTGAATGAATTCCTTGTTCTCTTCTTGTGTGCACAGCTTTTGATTCACCTGGCAAAGTGTCTTTATTTCAAGTCAGGAGTTTTCTCACTTTGACCCTTCTGATTCTATGTCCTGTCCCATTATGGGGAAGTAAGCAAGTGGCTGTGTGGTACTTAACTGGTGTGCTTAACAGGAGTAGGCAGATAGCTTTAAGTTTTTATCATCAGATTTTGATTTTTATCAAATAAATACCAGAATAGCTCTTAGAATTCTTCAGGGCCTAGTGCAAGTAGGTATGTGGATTATTTATGAAAATTTTGAAGGATTATATGAATGAAACTTCTGTACTGAAACATTTTGTTTTTACCTTTTAAGCTAATGCTCATTTTAATTCATAGACTCATAGAATAGTTTGGGTTGGAAAGGCCCTCAAAGATCGTTTAGTTCCAACACCCCTGCTATGAGCAGAGATACCTTCTGCTAGACCAGGTTGCTCAAGGCCTCATCCAATCTGGTCTTGAACACCTCCAGGGAAGGGACATGCACAACCTCCCTGGGCAACCTGTTCCAGTGTCTCACCACCCTTACTGAAACTTTTCTGTACTGTTTAACCTAATACTCATTTAAACATGATAATATATAATCATAACAGGCATTATACTGTGCTTCCTCTAGGTTCTTCAGAAACAACTAGATGATGTGAAGGAGGAGGAAATGTCATTGTTAAGCAAACACAAAGAAGTGGAAAGTGAGCTAGCAGCTGCTCGAGAACGCTTACAGCAACAGGCAACTGATCTTGTTCTCAAAGCCAGTATGTATGTCAGTAACTTAATCTGCAAGTGAACTTCTGTGTATTTGAGCCTTTCCTTGTTCTGTTAACCTTGTGCAGGATTAGAGTGCCTAAAAACTGTTCAGCTCTGTCCATAAAAATTTCTGACAACTTTGGGGGCTTGTAAAAGCTCTTTTGATACCCGCATGCATTGTACAAAAGACTTGCTTGTATACTTGCCTAAATGTGCATCTTTGTATGGCATGTGCATATTTTCCATGCCTACTGTCAGAAGACACACAGCTTATCACTTAATCTGTTAGGTTATCTTTATAGATGCTTTCTTGACATCTATAGATGCTAGTTGGCATATGGCACAGCATAGAAAATTAATTCAGGTTTCATTGTACACACATTTTAGTTAATAGAATGGTTTGGATTGGATGGGACCTTGAAGACCACCTAGGTCAAACCCACCTGTTGTGGGCAGGGACACCTTCCACTAGAGCAGATTGCTCAAGGCTTCATCCAGCCTGGCCTCGATCATCTCCAGAGAGGAGGCATCTGTGACCTCCTTCAGTGACCTGTTCCAGTGTCGCACCACCCTCACTATGAAGATTTCTTCAAAATCTAAATCTCTCCTCCTCAAGGTTCAATCCATTCCTTCTTGTCCTATTGTTACGATACCTTGTAAAAAGTCCTTCCCCAACATTTTTGTAGGCCACTACAGGTACTGGAAGGCTGCTCTAAGGTTTCCCTGGAGCCTTCTCTTCTCTAGGCTGAACAGCCCCAGCTCTCTTGGCCTGTCCCCATAGAGGAGATGCTGCAGTTCATTGGCATTTTGTCTCCAGTAAAGTGGTCAGTGGTAGGGCATGGGCTCAAGTACTTGAACTTGGTTAACTGTACTGTAAGTTGGACCACAGGCTTATCTTTGGCCTTGTTCAACTAGACCACTAGTGGAAATACCTGATTATTTTCAACACAAGTTAGCACAAGCCCAGAGGCCCATCCCACAAAGTCAGTTTGGATGAGATCACCTTGTTTTGAAGTCTGGGATATTGCCAGACTATACTGACCTGCCTTTAGGGTTGGAAAATGCTTCACAGCATTAGCTTGCTAATACTGCATTAGTTCACTATTAATATTATATACTACATATAATACTGTATTTACTGTTACTGTAATAGTTTGTTATTACAGATACCTACATGTGGCATAACCCTCCAACTGTATGTGAATCTGATCTGTGTCAAGGCTTTGTTTCTGTCCTTATAATGAAGCAGTTCCTACTGATGGACTGAGCGTCTGCTGCCTAGGGGAGCTTTCTGCCTAGTTTCTTAGCAACCTAAATTTAAAAGCAATACTTTATTATTAAAACTCAACTAATCTGTCATCTTTGAAGGTTGCAGTAAGGGCAGGGGAGTCTCTCCTAGAAGTTACGACTGTAAAAATAAATATTTACTCAGAATAAATTTTATTAATTTTCCTATCTGAATACTTTCTTCATGTGAGACTGCTAAGCATTTCTGTATAATGTCTGGAAGTCTGTTTAGCTGTTGCTTCTTTTTATCATATGGTAATTTTTAAATGGTGTATTTCTAACATGTCTAAGTCAGGGATAGAGTGTGTCTGTCAAAAGACTGCATTCCAAGATGGAATGTGAGCTTAAGTATGACTTCATGATGCTTCTGCAAATATGTTAGAATAGTGGGAAAATCCTCCCCTCTCCCCCTCATTGTCTTTGAGTTGAACAATCTTAGGAGCATTCTCTTTTCCAGTCATAGCCTCCTATCCACTCTTAAGCCTGTCCCAGAATAACAGAAGTTTCACTGCTGTGGTCAGTTACCTAGTAGCAGTATTTTCACTAATACAGATGTAAATTCAGAAGAACAAGGACAAAAATGTCTGAAGTCATGAATCTTTCCATTGCTGGTGTGGATAAATGATTATACTGTTTAGCTTTGGAAATATGTTTTTTTTATTATTTCTTATGGATTAAAAACAAGCCTCTAATCTGCAAGGATTTAGATGATGTTTTGTTGTGGAGAGAATGAGTTCTATTACATCTTTTAGTCATGCCTATAGCAAAATAAAGTCTAATTCCAGAAGTTTTATATAGCTTTAGCTGCTGTACCTAGCATGCTGTTAAAGTTCTAAGCTTGATAATAACATGCTTTACTATTAGACTTGAATGTTCTGCCTTCTGTTGTGTATCTTTTATTGTTGGGTGGAAACATGTGGGTTTTTGCAGGCTAAGTTCTTCAAGGTAGACTGGCTGTGTTCATACTACTGCTTACCACTGTTGTCTCTCCAAGTCAGTATGCAACTCTTAAACCAGGAAAATTGAAACCTAGCACTTGACTGTTGCTGGACACATTACAATAAAACTGAAAAAGGAAGAAGTGGAGGGGAGGGAAAGCAGTGCAGTGAAGGTAACAGAGATCCATATCAAGACTTCCACAAAAGTTGTACATCTAGAAATCACCAATGTATGAATGTGTACTTCAACTATGTGAAACCAATGCTATGAGGTTTAAAAGAGTTGTGTTGTTTTTAGGTCACATTGGAATGCTTCAGGCTACTCAAATGACTCAAGAAGTTACAATCAGAGATTTGGAGTCAGAAAAGTCTAGATTAAAAGAAAAACTATCCCAACTGGAAGAGGAAAGAAACTTGCTACAGAGCAAAACACAAAGTCTGGATGAGCGACAAAGGCAGCAAATTCTGGCCTTGGAGAAGGTTAAACAATTTATTGACTTCAACTGAATAAAATAAAAATGCTTTGAATTCTTAGAGAAAAAAAATATTTTCTTTTGTTTTATATGACTGGACTAGGACCTGTAGTAGTATGTTCCCAGTCTCATGTAGCAAATAGAGCTAATACAGAGTATAAAGTGAGTGGAGAGAAGTCAGATTAGATGATGTTCAGACTGCTTCACACATCTTGTAACATCTGTGTTTCACTTATGACCTGGTGTGCAGATGCCTTGTAGCTAAAGTGTCTCAGCAAGCAGAAGGGTGAAATGGTCAGAGAAAAATGGAAAAAAACATTCTCTGAAAATGTGCTGAATGTGTTTGAAAATACTCAACTGAACTTTTTATGGGCTTGATAGCAAAATGCTGTTTCCCCAGATCAAATAGAGCAGGAAAAAGATTTTTAATATAGCTGTAGTGCTTTGCATGGTTATATTGTAACTGCTTTTAGTTTTTCCTGATCTACTTAATCAGTGCTTAGTGTTGTCTTGAGTTTATTTTGTATGAATGTAATTTTTCTAAGTTTCTGTCACCAGTAATACTTCAGTATTTTTTTTTCTTCCTACTGTTTGGATTTTATCGTTTATTAGAAATAATTTGATTTTTCTCTGTCTCTTTTAGAAAGTAAATGAAGCAAGGGAGACACAACGTGAATATTATGAGAAGGAGCTGGTAAAATTGCAAGCAAGATTGGAAGGAGAAGCTGCCCAGTTGAAGGAGGCTCATTCCAAAACCTTAGAAGAACTGGCATGGAAACACCATACTGCAATTGAGGCTGCACACAGTAATGCTAATAAGGATAAGAAAAAACTGCAGATGGTAGGTTTGTGTCTTTTTAATAATCAAACATATTACAGAAAGCAAATGTTAGAGTTTGAACATTTTATTGCATGGTTTTGTTGTATGGCAAGTTTTATTTCAAGTTAGCTGCAGGTTTGCTGTGCCTTACAGAAGAAAATGCTCAGCCTTAATTAAAGTAATACACATCTTTTAAAGGATGTGGTGCTTGGGGATATTGTTTAGGGGTGAACTGTGTGGAGTAGGTTTATTGGTTGGACTTGGTGATCCTAAGGGTCTCTTTCTGACTTTCTGTGATCTTGCCCCTTCAAAAAAGCAGTTGTCATTTGTCAAGATTTGTCACTTGTTGAGTTCTGTTTTGAGTTTGAGTTTTGTCTCTGTATTGCTGAGAGTATAACCCTCTGCCTTGGCACTCTGGCCAATTTCCACCAGACCAGGTTGCTCAAGGCCTCATCCAACCTGGCCTTGAGCACCTCCATGGAGGGGGCATCCACAGCCATGCTGGGCAACCTGTTCCAGTGTTTCACTTTCCTCACTGTAGAGAGACTCTTCCTACTACGCAGTCTAAATCTGCCCTGCTCAAGCTTCAGTCCATTCTCTCTTGTCCCTTCAATACAAGATCTTGTGAAAAGTTCCTCTCCAGCTTCCTTGTAACTGCCTTCAGGTAGCTGCTTGCTAGGTCTCTGCAGAGCCTTCTCCAGTCTGAACAGACCCAACTCTCAGCCTTTCCCCATAGCAGAGATGCTCCAGCCCTCTTGATCATCTTCATGGCCTCCTGGACTCTCTCCATCAGTTTGATGTCCTTTTAATGCTTCTTAGGGATGAAGAAGAGTTGGCCTCTGTTCTTTGTTTGTGAGCTGCATGTGCTAAGTTGCTGTCCTCCAGCTCCCCAATTTGCCTTAGATTTTTATATCATTTAATGGCAGGTTTTTTTCCTCTCAAGTTCTTGAGCACTTAACTCTCCTTTTCTCTGTAGTCTTACCAATGCTTGCAGTTAGAATCATAGACTAGAATTATAGAGTGCTTTAGGTTGGAAGGAATGTCAAAGCTCATCCAGTTCCAACCCCCTGCCATAGGCAGGGACACCTCCCACTAGAACAGGTCACTCAAGGCCTCATCCAACCTCTCCTTAACACCTCCAGGGAGGGAGCAGCCACAACCTCCCTGGGNCTGCACAGAAAACAGTGGTTCTGCAGCACCTTACTGGGCAACCTTAATTTTCCTCAGAAGGACTTTGTGACATAGTAAGCTATATAGTACATTCCACTGAGAGAGAGAACTAAGTGCTTCATTTTTAACATGATTCATTTTGTGATGGAAATTGTTCATTCGAAAATGCATTCTGAATTCTAATAAAGCTGAAACATAGTTTTTCTTTAAAAGGGAGAAAAATTCTAACATACAACATAGGCCCATGTGAGAGAAATAAAATTAATCTTTTCAGAATTTGGCTATTACTCCACAGACTGAATGAAAGCAGAAGTGTTGTTTAGTAGTCTTCAAGTTCGACTCTGTTAAAATTAACTCTCAATTTCTTCTATATAAATTTTGTATGTATAGTGTGAAGCTCCTTTTTTTTCACTTTATTGTAACAGCCTGAAAAGCTGCCCAAAGCTCAACCTGGATTTTTAAGCATTACTGTTTCCTGTGGGGATTATGTGTAGGAGATAGATGGGTAAAAGGCCAAAAGATAAGCTTGTTATTGGTGGATTTTTGTGAGAAGTGAAAACTTGTGCATTGAAAACGTGGAAGCAGATACAGTTTTAATGATTTTGAGAACTAAGTACAAATTGAAACCAATAATTGAAAAGGAAGTCCTGTTTGTCTTCATTTTGTGATTAAACAAGTGTGTTTGATTAGAAAATGAACTAAAATAAGGCATCCATTGGAAAAGGAAGTAAAATTCATGGTTATATGCTTTAAGGAAAGGATGATTGTTGGTTGAGATAAGGAATTATGCCAGGTGCACCTGTACTTCATGATGACCTTATAAGTATTAAATGTTTCTTCCATCCTTCTTATTTCTGAAGGAGTTGGAGCAGCAGTTTGAGAAGGAGAAACTGCATTTGGAGGATGACAAGAATCAGCTTCGACAACAGCTAGAAAACGTGAAGGAAGAGCTGACAACAAAACTGACTTCTGCCAACCAGGAGGTGGGGGTTAACTCAGTTGTACAGTTGATGTCAGAACCTTGCCTCTCTTAGCTCTGCTTGTTTTCTCCTACTTACAAGATCTCTATGAAAAATATATCAGGAGACAGAGGGAAAATGAACTGTGTTTGTTTACAGGTAACATGGTCAGCTTCCTGACTTCCAGATTATCTTCATGTATTTCCATCAAATGATGATATGGAATACTTAGAATGAGACTCATTATTGAAAGGGTTCTGAGATATGTGATTGGTGCTAAATGTATCTCCATACAGTTGCAATTTTTTTTACGCTTGAAGTCAACATCTTTCATAACATTTCAAAACTAGAAGTACATTCATACTCATGTGCAAAGGATCAATCCATTCTCATCTGAAACTTCTACCTTCCTGCAAGAAAACAAGGAATTCATTTCATCGTTCAGCAGGCCATAATTATGATTTCAGTGTGTTCTTTAAGACAGACATAAGCTTGAATTTAATTGCTTTTTTGCAGTGCTACTCTTCTTTTTCTGTAGTATACAAATTCTGGAAGTGGCAGGTGTTTGTCTAATTCTGGTGCCTTGCAGGTTGCACAAATGTTAAACTTCCTTTAGAATAAAACTGTTTTTAATGGGAAAGAATGCCCTCCTGTTTAAAATATATTATTGTAGTATGAATGTACTTGTTCTTCTGTGTTTAAAAGTTATCTATTGATATTATTACTGTATCTTTAGAGAAGGAGCTCAAACAAACTAAATAAGGAAGTAGGACCAGCTGCTGTTTGGTAATTGAGCTTATGCATTCCCATACCAGCATAAATGTCATATAGTGTATTTTACACTTGGAGAGGATGAGAGGAAGTATGCAGGCAGTAAATTTGGGGTGGTCTGTAAATCCACTCTGTAGTACAGAAACGATGTATAGTACAGACAGATACTTCACTTGCAGACACAGCTTACTCTGAGGTCTCTATTGACAACTGACAAGAGCTTCTCAATGTCTTCACTGACCTGGAAGAGACTTCCCAGTGAAATGCCTGGCACATCTTTAGCTCAGTGCTTGCATTTCTACTGCTGCTGCTTTTTGTGTTTGTTGTGGATGTCACTTACTGGTAGGCATGTATGCATGATTAGCCTTTGGGCTCAAAGATCTTAAAGGCATTTCCCAGCCTAAATGGTTCTGTAATTCTGTGGTTTACTACTTGCTGCAGATGTTTACTTAGTTCTAGCTCCCCTGCTAGAAAACAGGGTTAGAAGCTATGCCATCCATTTACCTTTTTTTGTGAACTTCAGAGTAACTTGTTTTGTTTTCTTTTTTTCCATAGGTTTGTCGTCTGCAAGACCTAGTACGTAAAAGTGAGCAGGGCCTTGGTACTGCTGAAGGACACATCTCCAGTCTTCAAGAAACTCAGGAAATACTCCAGAAAGAACTAGAATTAACTAGAGCAAGACTGCGAGAGACCACAGATTCCTTGTATAGTGTTGAGGTAACCATGATATTGGAGAATAAAATGTGCAAAGTACAGTCACTGTGATTCCGGGCACATATTTTAAATGATGAACAGTATTATGTACACAGTGTTGAAGGAGCTTCATATGTCTTCATTAAAGAGAGATTTCTCTTTTTATTTCAAGCAGAGAGGAAAAAAAAGGAAAGCCAGGTTGGTTTGGTTGGTTTTTTGGGTTGGTTGTTTTGGGGTGGGGTTTTGTCTCCTTTCAGAAGACTTTTAGTGTTTAATAGTGCTGCAAGCACATTGTCCTCTGGTTAATATAAATTGTAGCTACTAAAGTATGTCTGTACAAAATATATCCAGAGTTGGATTTTGTCAGTGGCTTGACAGAATTTCATGAGAATATAGAAAGAGTATATGTTACACCAGTGCTATTCCAGATAGTTTCATGTCCTGATATAAAACAAGATCCAGAGCTTACTGCCTCCAGAATTCACCGAAACCTGTTGTATGTTTTTTAACCATATTTCCTCAAGTAATGGGCACAATCCCCATTTCAGGCTCCTAAATGAGAATTTCAGAAGGTGCCTAAGAATAGTTTAAAGTACATCCTATGAGATCTTGAAAGATAGCAGACTATAATCCAGATAATGTGACCAGTTCATGAAGCCATGAATTTCTCGAAGCACAAATACATTGCTGTTTTAGTTGGCCTAGAGGGGACTGTCAATAGTTCACTGAATACCAAATAGAACCTTGACTATTTTACTCCTTAGTAAACAATGCACATTTACGAGGTCAGAGCAATATTTGAAGCAGAGCAGCAAGTGAATTAATCCTTGAATCCTTTTTTTTTTATATTTGTGTTATTTTCTTAACAAAACCAGCCCAAACCAGGATATTGGGTTTTTTAGTGTTTTTGGTGGTTTGTTTGTTTTTTTTTTTTGCTTTTAGCTATAGGCTTTAGGTATGCATCCTATTAAAGATCACAACTTTCTTCTTTTTTTAGAATTTCACTACATGTCCATACAAATTTTCATGCAAATTACTGCATTCTTCTCTCTTCACTTATAAAATGTAAGCTGCTCCAGCTGAATAATTACTAGCAATAGCATTTTCCATAACAGATATAAAAATAAAAGAAAAGCCTACAGAAAATTTCTCAAAAAGTCTTAATTAAATTTAGATGAATGAATGAAACAAGTACTGTTGAAAAACATTTGAGTAAGTATGATTACTAGGTTAGTACCTGATACTACTCTGGTATGGTAAAATGTGCATAAGAGTTTGAATTTCTTCATTTTTCTCTATGTTGAAAGTGTAGCTATGTTTCTAGCAGATTGTCCAGTCAAGGAGCAGAAGAAAGATTCTTGAACTTTGTGTAAAATACAGATAGTCTGAGCTTAGAAAGTCTAAGGCTACTTGCTGCTTTTAATTATTTTTTTTAAAAAATCCTTTAAAAAAAAAAAAAAAAAAAATCCGAAACATGTTTGACAAGAACCTAATCAGCCTGAACTAGTTATGCAGTGAACAAGACTTGATGACCTTTTGAGGTTGCTTCCAACGTAAATGATTCTGAATTCAGTGTAACAGTATTTGAAAAGATTATTTCCAGAATGACTGACTGGCAAATTGCCAGGAGTGTAGAGCTGTGTTCCACAAGCAAGAAATACCAGCAGATGTATAGTCATGAATTTTTTTTTGTAACTAGGAATTGGACACTCAAAGTTCAAGTTTTATAAGCCAGTTGTAACATATTTATTATAAATACATTAGTTAAAGGTGTTTTTGCTGCTGATCAGTCTCTATTGTGAAGTTTGTGTTTGCAGGGAGAGCTAGATCAGGAAAGACAACAGCATGAGGCAATGATTGCTGCCATGAGGGAGGAGGAGAAGTTCAAAGTTGACAGGATGGCTCGTGACTTGGAAATCAAGTGGACAGAAAATCTTCGGCAAGTATTACGTTTTCTTGTGTTCTCTAATAAGACCTGAAGCATGCATTACATGCAGATATAAGGCAAAAGCTTCTATTGCTATCTAAACTGTTCTAAGTATTACTGATTTGTTAAAAGTCTTTCTGACTTCTGCACAAGTTTCCACTGCATTTTAGTTATTTGACCTTTGGTTGTAGACAGGAATGCAATAAGCTTCGTGAAGAGCTGAGGCTGCAGCATGAAGAGGATAAGAAGGCAGCCATGACTCAGCTGTTGCAGCTGAAAGAACGTGAGAAGAATGCAGCAAGGGATGGATGGCAAAAAAAAGTTGAAGATCTTTTAGACCAGGTAACTATAGTCTCTTTCAGACTGAGAAGGCCTTTAGAGTTTAGTTGCTGGTGGTTTATTGCCAATCAACTACATGAAATTAGGTGTGAGATCTCTTTGACATGAAATTTTTAGCACAGCGCTTCTTAAACCTAATCATTAATATAAATAAGACTTCTTCGTGTATTACTTCAGAAGTCTGATAATGTCCTTCTTTGCACTAAATGTGGATGAACCTTTTTACAGGTGTGGTTTTTTTGAGGGAAGGGATCTTGAGGGAGGGGTTTGACAGTCACACCTCTTCACTCTAAGATTTTTTTTTTTGTTTGTTTGTTTGTTTCTGTCTGCTCACCTATTCTATTGTAAGTATTTACCAATGCCAATTGTTTGGAACTGTCCCTTATCTTTACATAATAACAATGTAAAAGTCACTGAAATGGCTCTTAGTTTCTGTGATGTGTCCTGTTACATCTGTGTCTTAGAGGCTTTTGAATGATATTTTGGAGTGGTTTTTTTTTTAAATACTGAGCTTTTTAAATTGCAACTCCTCTATTTCTAAACTCATTTATGTTGAATAATTGACAGAAAATACTTGCTTTGTACTTGTTACAAACCATAAATGCTATGGGATTGTTTTTACTGACTACAGTTGAAAAGAACATCTGATAATGAAGAAATGTATTTTGAAGTTTAAAAAAAAAAAAAGCTTTTGGAACTCATTAAATCAGTCTGAGTTCAGGCCGGTTATGTGCAATGGCATTTAATTTCCTGTCTAATATGAGAAGTAAATGAACAGGCACATGATTGTACATCTTCCTATAGGAATTTGGCTTGACAAGAGAATTTCAGTTTGTAAAATCTTGTGGCTTAGGCTCATGAAGCCTGGAGGCTTTTGAAGTTCTTGGTCTGTTACTTTCTACAGCATGAATGTAATAAGACTTGGGCTCATTTGATTTTAAGTTTCTCTTCTTGCCTTTTACTTGATTTTAATTTGCTCTCTTCTACCTAAAAATAGCATTTTGCCTAGGAAATAACAATACAGAATCAATCATAGAATGGTAAGGTTGGAAGGGACCTCAAGGATCATCTAGTTCCAACCCCCTGCCATAGGCAGGGACACCTCCCACTAGAACAGGTTACTCAAGGCCTCATCCAACCTGGCCTTGAACACCTCCAGGGAGGGAGCAGCCACAACCTCCCTGGGCAACCTGTTCCAGTGTCTCACCACCCTCACTGTAAAGAACTTCCTCCTAACATCTAGTCTAAATCTCCCCTCTGCCAGTTCAAACCCATTGCCCCTAGTCCTGTCATTGCAAGACCTTGTCAATAGTCCCTCCCCAGCCTTCCTGTAGGAAGGGATATGTTAAGCTGTCTTTTAACACACTTCTAAAATTACTTACCTGTACTGCTAAAAAATACTATCATAAATCTGACCTACACTTTCAGAATGGAAAAGCAATGTGTTGAAAATCAACTTTTTTTTTTCTGCACGAGGGAAAATCTTTGTGTCAGTAAGCTAACTAATAGAGTAGACATTTAGCAGACACAGAAGGGGTTTGGGCATGTTTCTTAATGCAAAGATTACTGGAGTCTTTAGTAGATTGACAGAATGTTTTGAGTTGGAAGAGACCTTAAAGGTCATCTAGTTACAACCCCTCTACCAGCAACTCAGGCGACCAGCACCAGAACA
>WBNM01014111.1:0-112537 GCA_013399055.1 Ramphastos sulfuratus
CGGGGGCGGACGTGGGGGGACGCGCCCGCCGCTCCCGCTCCCCCCGCGGCTCCGTGCGCACCCGTCCGCGGCCGCTGGGTAGCGCTCGGAGCCGCGTCGTCTCCCCGCCTCCCCGGCTCGGGCTGCCCCCGGCTCCGCCGAGCCCCGTCGCCGCGGCTCACTCTGTCGCCGAGCCGCGCAAGGAGGAGCAGGCAGCCGGCCGGAGCGCCGAGTACGGTCGGCTCGGCGCCGCCCGCCTGCCTGCAGCGCACTGCCGGCGGCTCCGAGCCGGACCCCGCGCCGCCCAGTGCCGCTGCCGCACTTACCCCGGTTCCGTGCGGGTGCCGGGGAGCAACGGGGGGACAACGAACCTCAGTCTCCCGCAGCCGCCGAGGTGAAGATGTCCCCAGGCAGGAGCTGAGCGCTGGGGAGGGGCCGCCTGCCGCCCCCTGCCCCTGGACCCCAAACTTTTCAGCGACTGCGGCGCGCTCGGCGCCGGGATCGGCGGGGACCCAACCTCCCCATGATGCCCGAACGGGCAGGAGGGGCCGGGGGCTCGCAACCCTGCGCTTCCCGTCCCCTTCCCTGACGCGGGGTGCAACGCTTGGGGAGGGGCTCGGCTGCCGGCCCCGCTCCGGATTTGGGGGTCTCAGCTCTGCACGTCGCCGGAGAAGTTGCACATGGTGGGGAGCTGCCTGTGGACCGCCCCCGCCTCACGAGGAGCCTTTCACCCCTTCGTCTTCACCGCCCCCTCGTCGAGCAGCGCTGCTGCGGGCGTCCGTGTGCCGGAGCCCCGAGGACCCCCGGGTGCCTGGAGTAGCGGGGAACGGCGTCGCAGCCACCCGGATTATAAAGTCGGGGAAGTTGCCCCCCCCATCCCCGCAGCCACGTCTCGGCGGAGCCATGGCCCGGCATGGGAGCTGGGGGCTGCTCTGCTTTGCTTTGCTCACTCTGCCCGGCCTCCCGGGAGCTGGTGCCCAAGGTAAGGGGGTGAAGCCGGGGAGATACCCTCCTGTTCCGATTTGTATGCTGGAGACTGACCATGGAGGGTTGGAGGCGGAGAGGGTCCCGGTGCTGCTCCCCTCAGCCGAGCCCCCCAAGCTCCTGCGTTGGGGAAGCTTTGTGCCAGCCAGGGGGATGGGGACTGAGGTGACCTCGGAGCTTCTGCCGTGGGAAAAGGGGGCTTAGCATCGGCGGTGTTCAAGAAGACACCTCCCACCTCAGGAGCTGGGCTCCGGAGCCCGCCGGTTCCAAACACAGCACGGTGTCCGGGAGGGCTTGGCGAGGGTGAGCAGCAGGGTTGTATTCTGTCGCCTCCTTCACCCTGACCCATAACTGCCCCCTAGGCTGGGGATCGGGGAGGAGATGTAGTGCAGAGCATGGGGTGGAAAATGCCCTGGACCACTCTCGGAAGGCTGAGCATGCCCCGGGGATGGCGAAAGCACCCATTTCACCGCCTTCCAGGGCATCCCCACCGTACCCCAAGACCTGGGGCACACATCTGGGGAGCTCCCAGAGAGCAGATTTTTGCCTGAGGGTTGGTCCTATTGACCTCCAGCCAGCTGGTGAGAGCGGGCAGGGGGCTGTGGCTGCAGGGGATCTGCAGCCCTGAGCCCCCGTGGGTGCCTGGGGCTCCCTGTGTGCCCAGCCAGCCCTTGGGGTGAGCCAGAATTGCTCCGCCGGGCAAATTTCTCTCTACACCTCCCCTCTGGGGCTCTGGTATGGCATGGTCTGTTTTTTCAACTGCTCCACTACCTGAGAGGGATGTAGACATAGTTTGTGTCCCTTCAGGGTGCAGATGGGGGTTCAGAGATGGTAGGGGTCCCTGGGGTCCCATGCCCTCCCCACGGAAAGCTGCAGAAGAGGCTCCCGTCATGAGCACGATCACCTCCATCCCCACCACTTGGACCCAGCAGATCCGGGCTGTGAAACGGGAGGGGGGCACAGTGGGGCATAGCGCCGGGGGTCCTTGCCCAAAACATTTCATGCCCTTGTCTGCGGCAGCAAGTGGAGCCAGAAGTCCCTGTGTGCTGCCGTCCTCCCGCTCCCCCTGAGCCTCCCCCAGCACTGCTATAATTTCTCAGTAATTAAGTTCAGAACATAACATCTAAAGCGGCAGTATATTATCCGGGCAGGCCCTGTGTGGGGAGCTGTGAAGGTCTCTTTGATTGATTCACTCCCTTGCCGAGTTTCTCTTCTCCTGGCTGGCGTCTCTGGCTGGCGAGTCCCCCGCACTCTGTTTGTTCCCTGCCTGCGGGACATGTTCCTGGCGTGACCCAATCCCTTCCGTTTATCCCTGGGGGCTGCGGGATCTCGCCGTGGGATGGAAGTGGGGCTCTCGAGGGGTGGGGAAGGGGATTTGCTCCTCTTTCCTGGTGCAGGAGCTTAGCTTTGTGGCTTTGACTCCCCGCGACATGTGTCACGTCCTCGTGGGCAGTGTGACATTGCTCCGTGCCCAGCCTCGCTGCTGCATGGCAGGTGGCAGCCACGGGTGAGCAGTGGATGCCCGTGGCGAGGGGAACATTGCCAAAGCCTGGCATGTGCCCATCTCCCCTACTGCAGATGGCACTGGTGGCGTACTAGCCGAGTCACCTCTCTGGCTATGGTGCCCAACAAATGTGGGCTGCTAATGCCACCACAGCCCATTGGGGTGGACTGGGTGCTGGGATGAGTGAGCTGGTGGGATGCCCAGCTTTGGCCTCCAGCTCAACCTGGCTGCAGTGGGGCAGACAGGGCAGCCTGGTGTGGGCATCCTTGCAGGGCTGGCAGTGCTTTGTGCCAGAGCTATTGATTCGGGCAGCCAAAGAAAATGGGATCGATGGAGAAGGGAAGGAGGAGGAGATGGTGTGAGACCTCCCTGGCCAGGGCTCCCCGGGTGCGAGTTGAAACACTTTAATATCTGCAGTTGGTAAAACAAAGGCCCTGCACTGCCGAAGAGAGAGGGGATGGAAGTTTAATTACAGCCCGTCTGTGCTGTGTAATTATTAATTAGCCACGGCAAAAAATAACTTATTGATTAGGGGCCTCGCACTAATTACCCGGCACCGAATGCGGTGCTGGGTGGAAGGCTAATCAGTCAGAGCTGCCCGGGCAGGAGCTGTGTCGCAGTGCGACCTGTGCTGGGGCTGGTGCCATGGCTGGGGGGCTCTGTCACGGTTGGAAGGGGCATGGTCAGCCCACTGCTGCCAGCCCACCTGCAGCAAAGGTGCCTTCAGCTGATTACACAAGACAGTTAAGGGCCCATCAAGTGATGGGGAGGGGTGGGGGGGGTGCACCTGAGGGGTGCCAGCCCCCCCTGCTTTGCACTTTTTTGTGGGTTGAGGGACCCTCGAGGATGCAGCTTCTCCTTACCTGTGGTTGGGGGAACACAGTCTGGGGTCTACCATACTGGCACAGCATCTCTAATGGGATTGAGGAGGCGGTGGCCAGTCCCGGGAGGGATTTGGGAGGCTTAAGGTTCCAGACGGGATTTGGGGCAGGGGCCTGAGACGGGCAGCTTCCACCAAAGAGGCTTATTAGAGGCAGGAGTGGGGGGGCGTTGGCACCTTCTGTCACCCATGTGTGGTGCCTGGGCACGTCCACATCTGTGGAATCCTGGGGGTGTGATGCTGGTGATGGGCTCACACCAGTACCTCTGTGGAAGGTGCTGTTGAGGAAGGGAAGGCTGAGTGCAGGTGCCTCTGCCCTGGCTCACCCTTGCCCACGAGTGTGGTTGGCATATTTGCTGGTGGCCTTGTGTGAAGCTCCAGCTCAGGAAAGTGGCTTTTAGGGGAGAGGAAGGGAAGATTAAATTTTGATGTGTTTTTGGAAGCCATTAGTGACCAGGCACAGTAATGAAATTTTGATGACCTGATAGCTGTAAGAGGAGGGGATATGGTCACATCCCAGGCAGCCTGTGTCGCTGTGCCCCATTGCTCTGCTTGCTGCCCTGGCTGATCCCCAAAGGTTTGGGGTGCCAATGATCTGAGCCACAGCAGCACTGGGAAGTGTCGCTGTGCCTGTGGACTGGGAGCCAGCTCTCTGGGGGGAGACGGGGCAGGAAGAGGGCTGCCAGGAGGGAGGAGGATGGCTGTGGGCTTGCACCCATGACCAGCTAGAGTTGCTGGCACATGCCAGTGAGCTGAACAAGCTGGGTGCAACTAAGTGCCAGTGCCAGCCAGAGTGGCAGCGTCATGTGCTGCTGGTCCCTTAGCGATGGGAATTAGACTGTGGTGGCTTTTCTGCTCAGCAGGAGCAAATGAAGGAGCTGGAGGAGAGAAGGAAGGAGAGGAGAGAGGGAGGTGTTTGCAGGTTGCTTGTGAACCTGGGAAAATGCTGATAATTAAACTGGGGAGGAGGGAGGCTGCTCGTGGGGTGGTGTGAGGAGGAGTGACCCTGCATTTGAAAGAACTATTTCCTTGTCCCCAGCCCATGCTGGGAACTGATTCCTGATTCCTGGCTCCTGTCTTAGGATGAGCTCCAGCCACGACACACTTTACTGCAGACTCTACACGAACTGTTTTGGGGTGCACTGGTATCTTGCAGCAGCACAGGCTGTTGCCTGGGGTAATAAGGCTCTGTGCAGATCACGTGCAGAGTTGGGTGGGAACAAAACCCTTTGGGTGCTGGGTCCCAGCTGGGGTGGGTGAGCAGCAGGTCCCGTTGTCTCTAACAAGCTTGGAGAGGTAATGAGGGCTCAGTGTGTCACTGGGTGAAAAATGGTCAGTGCCAGGCCAGTAATAAATATGCTACTGTCAGTGGTGATGTGATCATGCTAATGAAGGCCGATCTGAGCCTCCGTGTTTGTGCTGGGGCTGATGTGTGGGCAGAGGGTGGTGCAGAGGGGCCAGTGGCCACAGTTCTCTCTGATTCCTGTGCATGGCACCAGGTCTTGATCTTCTGAAGCACCCCTGCAGAGGTGGGATGGCCCTGAGTGGTGTGAGGAACAAAGGCAATGTCCTGGAAACTTTTTACTGTGTAGGTGGACTGAGTGGAGCTGCTGGAGAGGACCCCAGGCTGGGGTCACTCAGAGTCGTTGATGTGATGGTAATGCCAGGGACCTTCTCCATCCCTGCAGCTGCTGCTCTGTTTTGGGGTTTCCACCCTTTGCATCCCTAAAGCCATACATGGAGGTGGATCCAGACTCCGGGTGTGTTTTTTGCCACCCTTCTCCCCGCCAGCAGGCAGGAATGTGCTGGCAGCAGCTCCCTGCCTTGCTGGCTCTTCTTGGCATCCCTCACATTCTGGGCATGCTGGCAATGCTGCCTGTGTGGACACAGCCCTGGGCACCCCCGCATGGGGCAGTGGTACCAGCTGTCAGGCTACACCCTGCACCTTGCTCCCGGTGATGCTCTAGGGGGTACACCCCACACCTCGCTTCCAGTGATGCTTCACCTCCGGACCCTTCTCCTCTGCCTGCCGCTGACCACCTGTCCACAGCCAGGGCAGGCAGAGGCCCCCTCGGCGGCCCCCTCCCCTTGCCCCGAGCCCCGCGGGGTGCAGGAATGCCTGCGCCTGGAAAGCCATGCCTGGCTCGGGTTGCCTGGGAACTGGGAAACCTGATCCCTGGGAACGGGGCCGAGGGCAGGGGACATTCCTGGGCTGCAGCTGGTCCCCTGGCCCCCTTTGTCTCCCCTCTCTGATGGGGTGGCTACACCCCTGCCCTCGGGCCCCCTAGGAATGGAGACTTGAGGTGTGTGGGGCTCTTGGGCCTCTCGTGGGGCCATCCCTGGGGATGCCATGATTGACAGCTGCCAGCTGCTCTGGGTTGTCACCTCCTTGCATGGATCAGTGTTACCTTCTGGTCAGCAGCCGCTGTGGGCTGGGGAAGGCTGTGGGCATTGGGACCAGCTGCTGCTGCATGCCAGCAGCTGGGCATCCCTGCCAGCAAAGGGGATGGCATGGTGGCAATTCTAGGAATGCCAGGGTCTTCCATGCCAAAGCCACCCTCTCCGCCCCTCACCATCAGTCATTGTCCTCATCATCCACCTCAATGCATGGCAACTGTCTTGAGCATGCTGGCAGCTCTCCCACCGCCCCATGGCAACTGGGGTGAAACCTGAGGCACTGGGCAGAGGTGGCAGAGGGTACGGTGGGAAGAGGACAGGGATGTGGTGCTGGCTGGTGTCCTGCTGCCCTGCATACGCAGGCACACGTGAGCAGCTCCGTCAGCTCTCATCCATCACTGCCTGCCCACGCAGAGGGGCTGAGGCCCCCGGTGTAGGGAAACCTTGATGAGTTTGACCATTAGCAGAGAGGAACGGCTGAGCTAATTTTAGCTGTGATGGCTAATTGCTTTTTCACACTGCTGGGTGAGATGACAACCTGCGAGTCCTCGTCTGTAACCTTGAGCCCTCCTGGCTCTGTGCAGCAGCAGCGATGCCCAGGTCCTGCCAGGGCAAGGATGAGATGTGGGTTCGTTTGAGAGTGCTGGTCCCTGGAGGGTTTCTCCAGGACACTTGGGTCTGTGCTTTGATACTAGCCAGGGTTGGGCTGCCTGACAGAGTCCTGCTACCCCTGGCTGTAAGGATGGTTGTCACTTATGCTTCTTAGGAAGTGGGAACATGTGGCATGGAAAGAGTCCTGGCTGTGGGATGAAGCCCCCACCCTGGCACTCAGCAGCATGGTTGATATTCCGGGCTCAAGCTGCTGAAGGGAATTACTGATTTTAGAGTCCCTTCACTTGCCTGCACATGGGAGTCTGAACTACCTGAGCCAGAGGGCAGTTCCCTGGGGTGGTGACGGGGCTTGGAGATCCACACGCTCCCCAAGTCCTGTGTCTGGGGTGTATTTACTGCAGTTGCTGGAGGAGGTTGTTACCTTCTGTCCCCATCCTGCTGTGCCATCACCCTCAGTTCACTAGCTGGGTGATCTGCAACTGGGTGAGGAAACTGAGCTGAATCTGAGACATGGGCTGGGCATTAGCTGGGGTTTTATGGGGTCATTTATGTTCCTTGTTCATCCTTTCCGGGAGCCTGCGTGCCCTCTGCGGGGAGCAATCAAGCACTGGGTTGTGTAGGTGGCGGTTCTCAGGGCTCAACCTGTGCTTGCAGATCTCAGCGCATGGTGGGACAGTCGGTGCTCCTCCTCCTCCTCCCCTTCCTTGGTTGGGCTTGAACCATGGGATCAGGCTGAGAGCTTGTGGAAGGTGAAAGGGAGTGAGTCCTGCATGCCCATCTCTCAGCAGTGCATGCAGGTCTGTCTGGGGACAGTGCTGGAACAGGAGCTGGTGTGGACATGCTACCGGATCCTGGCCCAGCATGGGGCTGCCATGGCTGGCTGGCTGGAGGGGGCTGGGATGCAGTGGACACAATAGCTCTGGTTTCAGCAACCCGCCTCCTGAATGCCTGAAAAACAGCTGATGGCCGGGAAGGGGGATGAAATGGGATTAGCTGCTGTTTCCAAAGGGAGTGCGTCCTGCTGAGCCCGACAATGTACCCGCTGTGCCCCTGCTTCATGCCTCGATGTGCCAGCCCTGGCTCCCTGGGGCTGGGCTGCTGCCTCCTGCCTTGACTGTCCCTAGGGATCGGTAGGGTTTGCCAAGCCTTCAGTGATCGCCATTTCTGTCTGTCCCATAGAAGCACTGGGGGCTCACAACTTGGCTTCTCACTGTGCCCCAGCAACACCAAGCAGGTCCTGGGGTACCTCACCCAGTCCATACTGGGGGTGGCACTCAGTTGGGGCTGTCCCATGCCAGCAAGCAGCGCTGCTGAGTGCCCAGACTGACAAGCAGAGGTGCGAGGGGCTCCGCAGGGTGGATGCCTGCTGCCTCTGCACCCCTCTCTGAAGCTAGTCTGCGGTGGGTGCTGGGGATGGGGTGCGGAGGGGACCAGCAGCACGTTGCGGGGCGGGAGCTGCGCGCGGCCCCAGCTGCAGCGCTGCCGGGGTGTGTGTGTGCGTGCGTGGCACCGCGCTCGCTGGAGTGAATTGATGTTTATTTTGATAATGAGTTCTCAATGCATTCGCAAACTAATAAAATCAACTCATTAGGGTGGGATGTTTAATTCAGAGCTCTGCCGTTGGGAGAACCCCTCCCTGCTAGCTGAGCACCGGCAAGCGCTGAGCACCCGGCCTCTGCCTGCCCGCGCGCCTTGGGTGCAAGGGGAGGAAGGCGATGGGTGCCTTCCTCTCCCCATTTTCTCCGTTTTCTTTGCTCACATGGTGGAAAGAAGGGCTTGGGGAGGGGTTGGGCAGCGATGGGGAGTTGAGCTGTGCAGTGGAGGGTGGAAACAAAGCAAGAGCAGCAAGGAGGGGTGATGAGCTGCTGGAGCACTTCACCTGGGGCGGTGGTGGAGTCTCGCTCGCTTGGCTTCTCCCCATAAGCTTCATGTCAGCGGCAGCGGCTGGCTTCGCCGCTAGAATCGCTGGCCCGGCGTGGCTGCCTTGGCTGGAAAAGCCCCTCTGGCAGGGAGAGCCACAAGTGTGTAAATAAGTGCAATGACCAGGGTTTGCTGCTTCTCTGCCCTAGAAATTCAGGACTGTCGCGCATGGCTGAGTGGGGGATTGCCAGGCTGTGAGTTATTCCCGTCCCCCATCTGCTAACCAGGGTGTCTGGGAAGGAAAAGCTTTGGAAAAGGCTTTTTCCAAAGGAAACTTGTGCTTGGTGTCATGCTATAGCTATTTGTGTTTCAAGTAAGCAATGCAATGACTAATTAATACTTCGGAAAAAGGATGTCTGGACAACACCCCAGTACATTGGCGAGTGCCTGGTGCCCGCTGGCTTGGGGCTGTGCCACAGGGAGGGGGACCACAGCCACCAGCACCTTCATCCTGCTTGGCACGGGTGGGAGCTGGCAAAGTGTTTTCCATCCCGCAGGGCTGGGGACTTAATTACGTCAGCGCCATGGGAAAGGCTGAGTGGGGTTTTTCTTGTGGTTTCTGCCTTCTGTTTTTCTTTCCCCGCTGTATTTTTGTCGGTTGGGAAATGCTGCCTGGTTGAGATTCTCGAGGCGAGCCTGGAGAGCGTCTGTCTGTCTGCAAGGGCTGTGCTGAGCATCCTGTGTGCCTGGGAGGTGTTGTGGGATGTAAGGAGCTTGTGGATAGCAGGGGGACAGGGATGATTGCCCCTTGCAGAAGAGATGTCCCAGGTGCTGTCAGAGTTCCCAGGGAATGGGTCTGGTGGTGATTTTGCTTTCCCATCCTGCCTGGGCTGCGGTGGTCCTGGGGGTCACTGCAGTTTAGGGCAGTGGTTGCCTTCCAGGAATACCTGGAGGATGCATGTGGTGTCACCCATGGGTCACATCCAGCCTGGAGCTGTGCTGGGCTGCACTGGGCTTGTGTGCCATCCATCCCACCCAGTGCTGGGAGCACCCTGGGATTGGGGTCTGGGGCTGTTGGGACTTGACAGCTGGGTGTGAAGCCTCCTTCTCCCAAACTATCATGGGGAAGCTCTGATCCTGTCTGGGAAGTTTTTGAGGCTGGGAAGGGCCCCTCCACTCCTCAGAGGCTGTAGGGAGAAGGATGAGTGTTCGCCTCCCCTCCTGCCTGGGCGGTGCCTGGCTGGTGGCAGTGGGGGGGGCGTTTGGAGGTGGTGGCTGTCTGTCCTCCCCCTCCTCATCGTTTTGGAGTCTCTCCTGGTGAAATCAGCTGCAGGATCTGGCCCCTCTAATAGCGTTGAGTCACTCTCCGGGTGTCCGTGACTCACAGCAGTGACCCAGATACGGCGGAGCTGCGGGATCGGGAGGATCTGGAGCATCGGAAGAAGTTTGCGGGGGAAGGAGTTTTGGCCGGACTCCGGATCCCCGGCTGGGGACAAAGCCGTGCTCTGCATGAGGACATGCTCGGTGGAGGGACAGGCTCTCCGCTGCCCACGGTGACCTGGGATGTGCCCCCAGGCTGAGGGGCTCTCCTGTTCCCCCAGGGGGATCTGTACGTGGCCTCTTTGCTAAACGTCTCTTGCAACTTCCCGCGCTTGGGTTTGAATTTGGAGCTCCCTGCTGGGGGCTGTGCTTTTGGGGCCAGGTTTGAGGCCAGGTATTGGAGTCTGGAGGGGCTGCACGGTGCTTCAGAGCATAAAGCTCTGCTTGTTTTCCCTTCTGGGCTTTCAGGCTGGGAGCATACAGTGGTGCTGTGTCCGTTTGGGGTTTCCCGTGAGGGGAAATGTTTTTTTTTCCACCCGGGCTGGGCAGGCAGAGGGGCAGGCAGGGACGAGCAGGCACACAGCCCTGCTCTGTTCCCAGCCACGGCCTTGCCGTGGGGCTCAATGTGATGCTGTTCCTCAGCCAGGGTTGACGTCTCTTCCCTGGCTCCGGGAGCATCCCAAGTGTCTACCTGGCCCAATATCAGCACCGGGCTGGATGCTGGGGGCTGCTCTGGTTTGCAGTCTGTGGGCAGAAGCATGGGAGCCAGGAGGGACTGATGCTGGCACAGCCCTAGCTCTGCCACAGTGGGCACAGAGGGGTCAATTGCCACATTTGAGACCCTTCGATGGCTGAGGAGATGTGCATGGTGTTTAGGGAAGGGTTTGCTGGGATAGGACTGCAAAGAGGGATGGTGGCAACATCTCCAGCACTGCTGGTGGGAAAAGGGAGATCTTGAGCAGGCACCATAGTGCTGCTGAGCAAAATGTCCCTTTTGCAAGCACCCCTTGGCTTGGGGCAGCCATGCTCACCCTTCCCCACGTGCCCTATCCTTGCAGGGGGGTTTGGCCAGGCATGGTGAGGCCCCCAGCTCAGCCAATGGCCCACTGAGCATTCCAAGAGCCTGGCTGCGGAAGAAGAGCTTGTTATGGAGCCATCCTGCTTTTAATTAACAAATTAAAATCCTAGTTAACAATCCAGCCCCAGGGCTGTTGGAGGCTGGGAGAAGCTGGAGCGTTTGTTATGGAAACAGCAGTTAATTAACAAATAAATAAATAAGTATGGGCCTGGAGACAGATGTGGGAGGAGGAAGGGGAGATGGCAGCAGGGTCAGGGTGTCCCGCTGGCCTGGCAGGAGGCAGTGCAGGATGAGGGCGTCCATCCATCTATCCATCTGTCTGTCCTGGGGGATGCCATAGCCCTGGTGAGCAGCACCAACCTCACTTGGAACCACTGGGTATGAGAGGCTAGATCCTGGTTCTTGCTGGCTGTGCCATAGCAGACCTGGCTGTGTCATGCTGGGGCCACCTTGGGAGAGTTTGTAGCTTCTGGTGTTTGCCTGGGCTTCGCTGAGTGTTCCTGGCCCTGGAAATAAGAGCTATGGCCTCTTCCTCCACCCTGATGCTGGGAAGTGTAGTGGCAGAGCTCTGGTGGAGATGGATGAGTTGTGACACTCGCAGAACTGCTGTGCAGTTTGCAGGTGACACTGGTGTGGTGCTGGGGACTGTGTGCGGAGCTGAGAAACATCGCTCCTTTGGCCACTCCTGCATGCTAGGATTGCTGCAGTCCCCATCAGTGTCCCCTTTGCCCTAAGCTGGATCTGGGCAAGAGGATTTGGGCAGCTCCCCAGTGCTGGATGCAGCTGGGGAAGGGGATGCTGAGACCATGCTCCCCGGGATATGCCCTGCAGTGGTCAGCTTGAATTAACCACAGGGCTGTCACTGAGCCGGTGCCTGCTGCCGGTGGGGATTATCACTGCAGGTGGTGGGTGCTGATGGAGCTATGTAGGGCTCCGGGTCACCCTGCTGCTCCCTGAGGCACTGTGGGTGCCTGACTGGTGCTGCCCGAGGTGGCGTCACCCTGCTTATGTCACTGCCAATGCCGAGGACAGGGGCAGTTGCAGCGACTGAAGTGGGGATGTGGCCCTGCCGCCAGCCTGTGCTGGCACCCTGCAGGGTTTTTGCAAGGGGTGAGGAGGTGGCAGAGCTCACATCCCTCCTGCAGCTTCACCTTTCCCAAGGCTTAAGGGAAGAAAATCAGTTTTAAAGCCGGCTCTGCAAATTCTGCCAGCATCACACGGGCAGGAGCTGTGCTCTGCTGAGCAGCTCCTCCAGGTCTGCATCTCTCGCTCAGCCTCCCACCTAATCCAGTTAACACACCTCTACAATCGGCTTACGGCGTGTAAGAAACCCCAAATCTGCTCTGAGGGAGGTGCAGGGGAGTTGGGGCAGCAGCACCAAAGCTGTGGGCTCTGCTGGGTCCCATCTGTTTCCTTGCTCGGGTGGTAATGGCGGGTCTGGCTCCCCTCCTCTGATGGACCCCTCCTGTTGTGTTGCTGTCATGTCTGCAGCCTTGCTGGGAGGTGGCTCCGTGTCCCAGGGGCTCTCCCTCTCCCCAAACAAGACCTTTTTCATCTTCAAGGAAATTGCTAGGGCAGTTGCACAAATGTACAGAGGGTTGGATGGAGATGAGAAGGTGCCCAGCTCCACTTGCACCCCTCTGGGTGGGCAGGAGTCATTGCTTGAGCCCAAGGGGCTGTGTGCCCTTGGCTGACACCCTCTCCTCTGCCCTTCTGCCATGGCAGAACAGCAGACCCCCATGCTGGGAGCAGACATGGGCTCAGTGTGAGGCAGCAGAGCAGAGATGGATGTGCTTCAGCAGCAAGGTTGTTGCAGGGTGCGTGCTGATGGCAGATGGCTAGAGGGTGCTGGGTGCCCATACAGCCCCTCAGCTGCACCATCCTGCTCCAGCCCTTCCCCCAGGTGCTGCACTGGTTTCCAGTCGTGGGCTGGATGGGCATAATGCTTGTCACAGTTCCAGGGTTTGCTGCTGGAGATGCTCTTGCATCCTCTGGACGCAGGTGGTGCAGCTCTGTGCTGACCTGCCGAGGGCCGGGGCCTGAGGGCCCTCTTATGTGCAACAAAGATGGTTTTGTTCCTGTGATCTCAGCGTGATTGGGGCTGAGTGAGGGAGGCTCTCCAGGCTGTTCTGCCGCTCTTAGAAACCCTCTTAGCTCTGCTCTGCAATCTCTTTAGGAGAAGCAGCTCCTTCTTGGCATGGCTGCCAGTGTCTACCATTTCCCCAGTGCTTAGGGCTTGGCTTGGCCAGGGGTGCTGCAGGAGGGACTGAACAGAAGTCCCCCATGCTGGTCTCAGACCACTGGGAAGGCAGGACCAGCTCTGCCAAGCCAGGAAATCACAGCCAGTGTGGGGTTTTCTGAGCAGCAGAAGAGACTGATTAGCAGCCCCAGCATGCAGAAGCTCTGAGGCACTGTTTTCAGGTCTCACTCCATCCTAGCTCACATTTGCTGCCTGAGAACCTCATTGGGCTGCAGCAACTACTGCAGGTTGGATGAGGCTCGGAGGAGCTCTGGGGTTGGAGTCTGGCACAGAGTTGCTGCCAGGATGGGGCAGGGAGCACTCTGGTACAGGTGTGTGAGTCCTCGCTGTCATCCTGGAGCTGCATGTGCCCCTGGGAAAGGGTATGCAGTGCCAAAGTACCATGTGGATGAGGAGGAAAGAAACCTGGACCAGGTGTTCTCCAGTGTGCCATGGCAACTCGAGGGCATCCCTCTTAGCTGGCCCCACAAGGAGCTGTGGTGTTGTCCTGCTGCCTTCCCATGCCTCCCGCAGGAGGATTTCCCACACTTGCTCTTGCAGCCTGCTGCTGCCAGTGAGCGCTGAAGCCCCAGACTCAGGCTGTGCCCTCCAAATAATGCAGGCAGGCGAGTGCCATCCATGGGGGCTGCAGATAAATGTGGTAAGTGGCTGAGAAATGGCTCCCAAAAGGCACACTCCACCTCCCTGGTTAGCAGGCTGGGTCCCTCAGCCAAGGCAGTGCTGCTGGACTGGCACAGGTATGGGTGTGGGTGAGGAGGAGGAGGTGGAGCAGAGCTGCTGAGTCCACCGAAGCATTGGAAATTGCATTTCATGGCTGGGCGGACTGGGACAGCAACCCCAGCACCGTGTGCTGGGCGCTTGGAGAGGAGATAAGATTTGATTAAGAAGGCCCCTATTAATTTATGGCAAGTACACTGATGATAGCAGAGAGCTTGCTTGTGATTAATAGCCAGAAGGAGAGTTTTAAAGCTCCTGGCCTCAATGAGGGGAGAAGGGGAGGGGGAGAAAAGCAGGGGGAGGAAGGGAGCAAAGTTAGTTGTGAAGGATTAATGGACACATCTGCATTCATAAGTCTTTTTTCTGAATGAAAGGGAAAGTAAACCTCTTAAAAGACACACCAGAGAGTCTCAGAATTGTAGAGCCATAGAGTGACAGAGTTGTTTCGGTTAGAAAAGACCTCCAAGATCTTTGAGTCCAACTGTTGACCCAGCACCACCATGGACATCAAACTGTGCCCAAAGTACCATGTCTACATGTTTTATTGCCAATGCCTGACCACCATGGGTGGAGGTGTGTGGGGTGGCCTGGCTGATCTATGGGGCAGAAGGAGATGGGCAGAACTGTGCTGGCTGCCTTTGGCACTGCTCCATGTAGGGGCTGAGATCACCCTGTGCCAACCCATGGCCACCACCTTTTCCTGAGGGGAGCAAGGGATGGCTGAGCTTGTCCCCTGGGCCTGTGCTCCTGGGTCAGCCATTTTTGCTGGCATCAGGACCAAGGGCTGATACTGGACTGGATATTGGCTTTAGTAGGTGATGTGCTGGGGAGGATGGAGCTGTCCTGCCTGATCTGAATGGCCTTTGCCTACACTGTGCTGTGCCTCCCTCCTGCCACACATGGCTTGTCCCATGGGGCACACCACTGCCATGCTTCGTTGAGCTTGGTTGTGTGAGCAGATTAGAAAGGAGTAGCAATGCTTTGGCACAGTGCTTTGCATGCTGTCCTTTGCTGGTGGGTTTTGATGACAAACCTGCAGTTGCAGAGTGGTGAGATGAAAGCTGGACCCTGCCAAGAGCCCCCATACTGGTGGATATCTTGGCATTGGCCCATTTAGGGGTCTGGTGCCCCTGTGGGTAAGTAGTGCTGGTGCTGCTGGGTTTGGTGCTTTCCCTGCTACCCTTCCCCTGAAGTTGAAGCCAGCATTGAGTAGCTGTGGGAGAGACAGACAATGAGTTGGAGGGGACATGTACTGCTGAAGCATGATGTGGGCACCAGGGCATGGTGCTGGCATGATTGGGGGCTGCCAGTAGGGACAGATGGGTGCTAGCAAGCAGAGGCCAGAGGTGTGGTGAGTGTGGGGGGGATCTGTGCTCAGGTGTTGGCAAGGGGACAAGTGGGGCTCAGTGAGGATGCTCATGCCACCTTGACCCTGTGGTTGGCCCCTTCCTTGGCACCTTCTGGCTGCCTGGGTCCCCTGGATTGTCTGGGTCCCTGCTCAGCAGCACGTTGTGCTCCACAGCTCTCCAGGTGCCAGGAGCATTCAGCATTTCAATTTTGTTTGCTTTTTATTAAGGGGATGAAGCCTCATCTCAGGAATACTAATGGCTCCAGCACTGGTGGAGAGCTCAGCTAATCCCCCAGCACCTGCTGGCCACCCACCCTGCATGGCCCCTGCCATGTGGGGACTGTGGTGGGGACACTAGGGTGTGGTGGCTACTCCTGTCACCACAGCAGGGCAGTGCCCTCAGTGCCATGTGCCATTTAAGCAGCCCTATGGCTTTACCAACAGCTACTGAAAAATTGATGCCTCTCAACCACAGGCTGACATCTGACAAGCAGAAAACATAACTTAGCCAAGGGCTGGCTCCTTGGGCGGTGGTGTGGCCATGGAGCTTCACCTGTCCTCATCCAGGTCCCTTCTCGGCCATGGGCCCACCTAGCTGAGATGGCCACAGAGGGGACATGGTTTGTCCCCTGGGCTGAGATGGGTCTCCTGGGGCAATCTCTTGCTGTGACTGCTCAGGGATGTTGTGGCCCCCCACGGGCACTGACTTCAGGCTCTGAGCAGTACCCTGGCACTTTTAACCCCTTCCCTGCCACACTGCTGCAGATCTCCCTTGCTTCCTCCCTCCAAACTCCCCCTCCCCACCCTCCCTTACCCCCCAGATGTGGAGCGGCTGCTGCGGTGCCGGGGGAGCTGTGCCGTGAATATGTTACACAAATGAATAATAAAAACAAAGGAAAATTACCCTCTTATTGAAACTCCTTTTATGAATAAAACAATTATTCTGGTAATTGAAAAAATGTGTCGTTAAATTAAATGCAGTGGTTCCTATTAAAATTTTAGTGGATTGCTGCTTCTCTCCTTTTTTTTTTTTTTTTTTTACCCCCCCCCTTCCCTCCCTTTTTCCTTCCCTCCCTCCGCTGGCGGCTAAAGGCTCGTAATTATAGCAGAGGGTTTCGCTTTCTCTTTATTGTTTTTTAATCTCTTCGTGCTGTGGAGAGGCAGCAATAGCCTGATGCAGAAGAGATTTAGCTCCATCTCCCCATGCTAGGGGTGGGGGGTACAGGGGGGCTGGAGTGGGAGCTGCTGGGTGACTGTGCTAGCGGTCCCCAAGGGATGCTGTCCTGCTGTCTGCATGGTGATGATGCCCTCAGGTGGAGTACTGCAAAGCTTGGGGGCCCAGGGGCACTGCTCTGTACCACCCCTCTTCCTGCTCCCCCCCCCCAACCCCACATCATGTTCGAGGTGCAGAGAGTGGAGCAGACTCTTCTCAGGGATGAGCTTGTGCACTGGCTGCATCCTGGCAGGGCTGAAGAGAGGGAGATGATGGTGTGATTTTTCTTCAAGTTGAGTGCTGGTGCCCAAGGGTTGGTTTGGCTTCAGCTGGGTGCTTGGAGCCCACAGGAGCAGTTGGGCTGGATTCAGGGCATCCTACCTGCACTGCTGGGCAGTAGCTTGGTTGGGGTTGCCCATTTTTATCCTACTATTTCTCACTCTGATTCATGGAATTAGCAGGAATGAGTGCTAAGCTGATCAACTTCCAATTGGCAAACTGGGGATGGGAGTAGCTGGGTGTCACCTCCTGTCCCCTGGGGCCAGCAAGGTGGTGACCCTGTGCTGAATGAGGGTTGAATCCAAGCAACCTGTGCCAGCCAGTGCTCTGTGAAGCACCCACAGCAAAGATGGGAGAAGGACCTGAGTGTCCCACGAGCTGCTGATCCTTCTTGGGTGGCTGAGAGCACTTGTGGAGTCAGGCTTTGTGCCCCCACCTCTTTTCAACTTGCTGGGGTTCACCAAGCATGGGTGGGTCATACTCTTCTTCCCACCCCCACTAGCAGCTGCCTGGCAGAGCCTTGCCCTTGGCGGGCATTCCAGGATTCCTCTGTGGGGAATTAAAAATCCCTGTGCCTTCCCATCAAGAGGGATTTGAAGCTGTGGAGAGGGAGCTTAGTTCCTAGCTCACCCATTACACCCAGGAATTAGGATCCATTACAACTCTTTCAGCAAGACTGGAGCCCCCCTGCCCTACATCCACACCCCCTCCCTGGCACTAATGCACTGGGGTCAGACTCAGCTCCTGGCAACCCTTCTGTAAATAAAATCCAGGGGCAAAGATTGTGATCCCATTAGGCAGGATTAGTGCCTTGTGAGGCCTTGGCATTAAAACGTTGTGGGCAGTGGAGGAAGAGAGCTGGGAGCATCCCTGCTCCTGTCACCTTCCCTATTGCTAGCCCTTGGCATCTCATTTGTCCTATCCATCACTGCTGGCAGCTTGGATGCAGTGGGTCAGCCTTGGGGTCACTGGTGTAGGCAGGATGGGGATGACATGGTTTGGTGGCACCTTTCTGAGTGGAGGGGATCGTGCTGGGCTGGCACAGCATGGCATGGCACAGAACCTGGCTGGTGCTGCCGGCAGATGTGCAGATGTTCCTGGGGACGCCTCTCACTGCCGTTTATGTTTGGAAAGTGATGAATTTCTGCACCAACTAATTAGTCTCTAATTAGCAAGTGGAGTGTAAACAGTCACAACAGATGGGGAGAGGTGGAATTAGCAGTAATGACCCTTAGTTTTGGGGGGACATGGCTGTCGCACACTGGGAAACCTACCACTGGGCCCAGGGCTGGGGCAATTGCAGCCCTTGTCTGTGCCAGCCCTGTGGTGAAGTAGTGAGAATCCCTGGGCACCCCAGATTTGGTGGTGCCATGGCCTGTCATGCTGCCATGATGGTGGGAGAGAGGAGCTTCCCCCAGACTGCCAGGAGCATGCATGCTGCTGGGAGGCAGAGGGAAACTGAGGTAGGGAGAGCTGAATGATGCTGACATCAGCTCCCTCTACATCCTTCTTCCCTCCAAGCCATGGTGAGAGCTGGGGGGCTGGTGGGCAGGTGAACATTGGGAGCAGCCTCTTTGTGTTTGGAGTTCTCTCTGGAGCACCAAAACAGCTACGTTCCCCTCAATGGGTTCCTCCTGTTGCCCTGGTGCTGGACTGAGATCCCTGGTAAGGTTCTGAGCTCCTGTGTGGCCTCGTCAACTGGAAGGATGGTGAGGATTTCACACATGGGTGCCTGTACATGCAGCAAGAGCTGCTTTGGCACAGACACCCCAGGGGAGCATGGCCAGAACTCGGTGCCACCTTCACCCTCACAACAAGAATGCGGAGTGCACCTGGGCTATCCCAGCCCTGCTGTCCCCTGCCGTGGTTGGAGTGATTTTGGCTTTCCCAGGGGAGCAGAGGAGCTGGTTATAGTGAGGGGCCAGGAGCCTCTGGGTGCAGGGCGGCTGCCGTGACCTTGGCGGGCGGATAACGATCGGACGATCAATAGCGGAATTAGGAGCCGCCTCTCCTCCTCTGCACCGTTTTTCACCCCTTAATGCAGAACAGATGGCTCGGGTGCTTCAAAGCGAGATGAGCCTTAGCTGCTTAAAATCAAAATAGGTTGTATGCAAACGGCATGCGGGCCCAGGAAAAGGTGTGCCAGGAGCACCCTGCTTCCCAAAAGCCTCCCGGATACTTCCCAAATGCTGGTGCTGGGCTTGGTGGGGGGGTGTGCACTGAACATGCCACATCTCAGTCCCATTCTGACACCGGTGGATTCAGCCAGGCTCTGGCAGCACAGCCCTGTGGTCCAGCTTTCTGGTCCAGCCCCTGCATGCATGGCCGATGTCCATTGCCTGGGCACCTGCCTGCTTTGCTGTTAGTCCCCACTGCAGCAATACCTCAGCTGCATCTAGCCCAGCTGAAGCCCCAGTCTGGTCCATGGCTCATTTACTGGTTTTGTGCATGAGATGTTTGGCCCTGGAGCTAGCCTTGGCCGTGCTGTTGCCCCACCTGGGCACTGTGGTAATCTCAGAGGTCTCCAACCCAGCATGTACAACCTCTTGTTGTAGGTTGATGTCTTGCCAGACCGTGGTGGGGATGTGTGCATGTTTCTTCCCACATGCGTGCAGAGTGTGACCCATGCCACTGCCAAACCCCAGAGCTGGGGCACTGAGCTGCTGTGGTGCTAGTATAGCATCCGGGACTCGCTGGGGTGCTGGGCTGCTGCAGAATTTGTCCACAGTGTCCCATGCCTCCTTTGTGGAGTGCCCTGATGCTCAGTTCCAACCTGGACCTGAGGCAAAGGCACTGGGATGAGAGCTGCCCATGCCAGCCAGTGCCGCTGAAGGTCAGAGAGGAGGATTAAATTAAGGAGCCATGAGCTGTTCCTTCCCTGCCTAATGACTTGCCTGGCAATCAGCGCTGCTGTGCCCACCCTGAGGACAGGGCAGCCGGGTGTAAATCAGATGGGTATTTCCACATGGGTGCAGCAAGCAGGCACCCCAGGATGTGGAGGAGCTGGACCCTGTCGGGAAGGAGAGGAGAGAGAGACCCCCTCAGTGCAGGTCTGGAGGTGTCTGAGGGCCTCTGAGCTCCTGCAAACTCCTGACACGCCCTCCCCCCACCTCCTCCCCCCAAGAGAGGTGCTCAGGAGCTCAGAGGCACTCAGGGCATTGAAGCAGGTTGAGCCCACAGGCACGGGCGCTGCTTTGGTGTCGGCTCACGGCGCGGAGGGCCCTGGCAGGAATTCAGCTTGCACACACAAGAAAGCAAAGCCCTACCCCAAAGTAAAAACCTAAAGCCGTGATTGAAAGCGCACTTGAAAGCTGCTGGGGAATATGAATGTGCCTTTGAAGTAAAAGGGCTTCCATTTGTTAAGCAGAAAATGGAGCTGTGTGTTTCGATTTATAGTTTTACTTAGCAAATAAACCAGGAGAGGAGTAAGTGTTTATGTCTTGCTCTGCTCCCAGCCCTCCGCCCCCTTCACCCCCCGAGTTAAAAGCTCAGTGCTTCTGAAATGCTACAAAGGCAGCCGGGAATAAAGCAAAGCAAGCAGCTTAGATAAACCCTAGATGGGCTAAGCTCTTGTCGACAGGCTTGGGAGCTGGCTCAAGGTGGGGAAAATGGTCAGTGGAGGGGTCTGGGGGCCCTGGTTGGGACGGGGAGACAGCGAGGTGACCCCCAGCGTCCCTCTGCCCACATACTGCTGGGTTGTGGTTGTGCCCGCGATGGAAGTGGTTGTGCAGCTGAGGAGCTGGCAGGCAGTGGGGTGGGCATGTCTCTCAGCCCCTTCCTCTCCTTTCTTTCCACAGATGATGTCTCCCCGTACTTTAAGACGGAGCCAGTGCGAAGCCAGGTCCATCTGGAGGGGAACCGTCTGGTCCTGACGTGCATGGCAGAGGGCAGCTGGCCCCTGGAGTTCAAGTGGCTGCACAACAGCCGCGAGCTCACCAAGTTCTCCCTGGAATACCGGTGAGTGCTCACTGCCCAGCCTCTGGAGAGAGTCCTGCCTGGCACATCAGTCTCTTCTGCCAGCCACTGTGGCACAGTGGGTATTGCTGGTGCCCTTGCAAGGGGGTGCCATGGTGAAAAGGCAGCCGTTAGCATGCCAGGAGCTGCTGCCTCTGTTTGGAGAGCAAACACTGGATGTGCGCAGGTCACCATCGGGGAGGAGGCTTTGGCTCCAGCGGGATTAACACCGAGCTGCAGATCACGGCTGGCTTGTGGCTCGCTGAGAACAGCCTGACCAGGGGAAGGAGCAAGAAAGGGTGGCACCAGAGATCACCCTGGGTTTGGGCATCCAGCTAATCCTGCCACAGAACAGCCGAGCTCGTATCACAGCCTGCTTGGAGCTCGCCTCTAAATGACGCCGGGCACCTCTCGCCGTCTCCTCTGTCTGCGTGTGTCATCCTCTCGGTTTTAATCAATAATTCAGCCTGAGACGAGCCCTTCCCCGTTTAACGGTGCTGAATCCAAAGGCTTCGCGTTGCTGTAGCAACGTGGCGCTGCTCCGGGATGGCAGCAACGCAGACAATGTGCCTGGGTGATGTCCCCTCCCTGGCATCCTGCTGGGTGCTGGGTCTCCTCCCCAGCACCGTGTGCTGTGTCATATGCTGAGTCCAAGCACTGTGTGCTGTGCTGCGCGCTGGGTCCCCTGCCTAGCACTGTGAGCCATGCTGGGTTCTGGGTCCTCCCCATGGTACCATGTCCCATTCTGGGTCCCCTCCCTACCACTGTGTACCACTCCAGGTGCTGAGTCTCCTCCCTGGCACCGTGTGCTGTGCCAGATGCTGAAGCAGTGGGGACCTTGGGGGTTGTCCCTCACCAAGCCATGGTGGCTGCAGTTCTGCTGTGTTCCCAGTGCCCCAGGCTGGCGCTGGGTTTTGCACCAGTGCTGGGTGCCCCATGAGGTGGGTCCCTTGTCCCACTATGAAAACTCAGAAACCTGTTGAGCTCCATGATTCCCACAGCTCATGTTGTGTTGGCTGCAGTGGGAATGATGCAAAATGTCAGCCCTTAACTGGGCCTGTAGGCATGGTGGTCTCAGCAGGACGGGAGGACACAGAGCCCATGCAGGGTCTCCTTGAGGGCATCCCCAGAGCACTGGGGCAAAGCCACTCATACCAGACAGGAGAAAGATATCAGAACACCAAGCTCTGACTTGTCCTCAGAGCAGGCTGGGGGCATCTGGGGAGCACCCCCCAACCCAGAATGGAGCCTTCTGGCTTAATTTCCTGACTCTGCTACTGAGTTTCCTCCGTGCCTCAGTTTACCTTTCTGTAGGAAAGGGGCCAGCATTTGTCTCCCCGCTCTGGGATTCCCAGCAGCTCCACATCCCTGTGTCCCTGCACCAAGGTGACTCCCTTTCTCTGGAGCCCCCAGCCTCCGCCTCCAGCTCCAGCATCCAGCCAGAAAGGATTAAGGGAGGAAGCAAGAAAATAAACAAACACGCAGGGAAAACCCAAACAAGCCGAGCAGCAGCTAATGAAGCAAGCAGCCTCTGTGCAAATCTGCAGATCGCTGCCTGACTTTAACCCGTCCGCGCCGCGGCGAGGACACAACCTGCTGCTGCCGGCTTCCCTCTCTGCCTGGCCCCGGCTCTCCGCAGGGATTTAATGTGTGGAGATGACAGTCTGGACATCTCGCCCGGAACTGAAGGCTGCTGGTGAGGAAGGCGAAGTACCAAAATTAGTTATGATGGGCAGAAATTGAATTTTAATAGAGATGTCGGTGGCGTGGAGCCAGCCTGCTGAGGCAGTGGGAAGGTAGTAATTAAAAGTTAACGAGTTTAGAAACGGAGTAATCCTTGGAGAGGGGAGGGCTGGTGCTGATGGCCGAGGAGGCTCAGGGATGCTCCTGTCTGTGCCGGGCCTGGGAATGCCTATGGGTGCATTGGTGGTGTGGCTGAGGGCTGTGGGGTGCAGCCAGCCCTCTCCAGCTCAGGGCTGATGTATGCTTCACTGTGTGCCCCACGCTGGGGGCAGGAGGGACTGTCCCTAGGGCCTGTCTGTGCCCGTGATGGGATGTGCTGGGCTTTGCAGCAGGGCCATGTGCTGTGGTGGGGGCGTACCCAGGGTGCTGTCTGGGCTCGGTGGCATTACCTCATTATTCCCAGCCAGGACAGCATGTCACTGAGCATTTCACCCTCATCATCCTCACTGCTCCTGAAATCCTCTCCACCCACACCACCGGCTGCTATTGCCCTTGTGCATTGGGGGAGGGGGGGCTGCGGGCTGGGCTTCCATCTTCTTGGTCCTGCACTCCCCGTGACCCACCCCGGTTCATTCTCATCTGCTGGTCAGACAAGCTCACGCCACATTTTAAGGGAAGGAGCCTCTCTGCCAGTTTGGCAGCGTGTTTCCATGGCGACCGCCCTTTTCTTCCCGCAGCGATTCAGCTGCCGGCTTGCCACTGGCAGACCTGTTGGTGTGCAGCAAAGGGCAGGTGGGGAACAGGCTCAGAGGGTCCCTTGCCCCAAGCCACTGAGATCCATGGCAGTGTCTCTGCAGGTAGAGCTGACATCTCAGGTAGAGCTGGCCACCAGCTTGGCTTCATGTGAATGCAGAACCATCCTCCCTCAGGAGCATCCCTGGGGATCAAGTATGATCAGGGACCACAGAGGGATTTGGGACGCCTTGGCTCTGTGTAAGCGTGGAGCTGTCTGCCCTCAGGAACATCCCCGGGGAGCACAGTGGGATTGGGGACCAACTTAGCTCCATGTGCATGCAGAGCCATCCTCCCTCAGCAGCATCCCTGGGGATCAAGTATGATCAGGGATGACAGAGAGGGATTTGGAACCACCTTGGCTCTGCACGTGGAGCCAACCCCTTGGGAGTCTCCCTGAGGACCACAAAGGGTTGGGGCCCAGCCTGCCTTCACCCACATGCTGCCTCCATTGCCTGCTGTTGCTCTGGGTCTTGTGGAGACAGCTCTCCCATGGGAGAGCCTCCTGCTCCTGGGAACCCCCATCCCCTCCAATACCTGCTGTGACCTTTCTTAAGGTGCTGGCAGGGCGGGTGGCTGGTGGAGGCTTGCCTGCGTGCTCCACTGCTGTGCCCTGGCATGCTGGCACTGCTGTCTCCAGGGCCAGCTCTGTTTTTCCGTGCATAATCTCACCGGTGCTGGGCTCTCCTGTGAGCTCTCCAGAGCCTGACTTCTTCTCATACAAGGAATCATAACATGCAAATCAGGCAGCTTGATGTCTTTAATGAAATCCTCGGAAGGAAAGCGCTTCTCTGGTGAATTGAGGATATTTATTTCTCATACAAGAAATTTAACATGCAGATTAGTTGGGTCTGGTAATTTATCACATGAGATTGTCCTATTAAGGGTTGCATCAAGTCCTGCTGCCTTCAGAAATTACCTTATGCATAGATTACCTCTGGACAGACTCCCATCCGTAGAGATGCATCTTCTACCCACTAAATCAGCCCTCTTGCCTCTCCCCGCATCCCACTACAGCTGGTGTGGGAGCCCAGCAGCTACTAAAGGATCCTCCAGCTCTTCCCAAGAGCCCAGATCCCCTTTACCGGGAGCTTGGAGCCTGGGAAAGTGTAATTACATCTCCAGCACTGTCTGGCTTTGCTGCTGCGGTGCTCACCACACCTGCCCCCAGCTAAACAGGGTCTGCCTGACTGAGCCTCCTGGAGCTCTTGGGGCTCAGCACAGCCCCATGGCCCCTTACCAAGACACTCCAAGCCCCAGGGTTGGTATTTCAGCACATGGTGCTTTCTACCCATCTCCATCTGCTTCTGTGCATGGGGTGGGTTAGCAGGAGCTGTTCTGTTCTGGCTCTCAGAGGAGGGGCAGATCTGGGGCTCTTTTCATCCTGCATCCTGCTGGGTTGGGATGCTTCAGAATGTGTGTCCCCCAGTGATGCATAGAACATGGCATGCAGTGCACACAGGACCCCAGCAAGCTTTTAAAGCCCTTTAAGGTTTGATTCCCATTTCCTCCCCAAATTTTCTATAATATGGAGCCAGTACCCTCTCAGAAGCACGGACCTGGGGGCAAATGGGGCAATTGTCCCCCAGCTCTCTGCTGGGACCCCAGCCTGTGCTGCTTCTCATGAGGAGTACATCCCTGCTCTGGCTGGACCAGCTCTTTGCCAGACCAAGGCTGAAGCTCCACCCTCTGCCCTGGGGAGTTAATTGCCATTTGATAATCTAATTAATTAGAGCTGATGAACATCAGAGGAGTTGCAGCCAGGCTCAGTGGGAGCTCAGTGGTGAGTTTCTGGTGCCTGTGGCTCCATCCTTACTGGCTTCCCATTCAGCATTGCCACATGTGGCAAAGCCTCCATCAGTGCCATCAAGTCAGCGCCAACGTGGTAATGGGCAGCACAGGGTGGGCTTTGCTGGGGGACCTTGTTCTGTGAAAGCTCTTGCATTTCTCTGTGCCTTGTTTGGCTTTGAGTGGAACATGAGAAGGCTGGCAGCAATTCCCAGGCACAGCTGCCCTGTGTCTGGGAACTATGTGGGCACTGGGGCTGGCAAGAGGTGTGCAGGGGGAAGGTGACAATGGAGGTGTTCTTGCCAAAACCTTAAGTGGGCTTATGTAGCCACAGATAAGAGACCGAGGAGGGGTCCTGGACCTGAAGGTGCCACCTGATCTGTTTTGTAGTGGTGGCCGAGCTGCCGGTGAGGGATGTGCTGGAGCCCTCTAGATGCCACAACGGGGATGGAGGCTTGTGTGCTCACTCCTCTCCCTGCTCTGCACGAAGGTGGCAGATTAATACAAGGACATTAATTATTAAATGGCTCATTGTTCTGGCAGGGCCAATTGAGGCGGCGATTTACAGGGCTGTCTGCACCCGCCGAATTCCCCTGGCCAAAAGAGAACACTTCTGGCAGGCGGCGAGATGCAACAGCTCCAGCCACTTATGTCAAAACAGAGCCCTTTCCAATCAGGAGCTAATTGAGATCCAATAATCCAGTTAAGAGGGGGCCGATGAAATACCAGGGGGTTGTTTAAAAAGACGCCGAGGGGGAGCCCAGTGCAGGGCTGGGTGGAGGTGCTGGGATGTGTGGCTCAGATGCTGGAGTCGTTAAACCTTTGCTAAGTGTGTTTTAATGCTCACTTGACATTTCATTATCACACAGTAACCATTCAAATACATGTCCCCTCCAGAATTAATTAGTCGTTATACAGGATATTAATCAAAGGGGACCGTGCCAAAACCCGATCCAGCTGTTGCTGTTACTGGGCGACATTGGAAGAAGCACACAGAGTTCTGCACCCTTCTGCTTTTCAATTTGATGGATCAAATCGTTTGGCTGATGCTTTTCCCGGCCCCTCTCCTCCCTCTCAATCTAATAATTATTCGGCAGCGCCAGCCCCACGCTTCGCAGGAACCCCACAATAACAGAGCATCAGCCAGGGCTGGGGCACGGCTCTGCCGGAGCGGCGCTGGGAGCCACCCTGCCGTGACGCGGTGCATGCAGCCAGCGTGCCCAGCGTGCCCGTGCTGCCAGCACTTTGCTTAGGGTTGCGCAACGAGGGGCGTTTGTGGCTGATCGTGGTGCTGTGATCTGCCCTGCCTCGACGTAGTGGAGCTTTTGGGTCTTTTTAGTCCGGAAAAGAGAATACTGAGAGGGCGGGGGGGGGGGGTGGTGGTGGTGTCTCAGAAATGCTTGTAAATATATAAAGGGTGGGTGTCAGGAGGATGGGACTGGTCTTTTTTCAGCCGTGCCCAGTGGCAGGACGAGGGGTAACAGGCAAAACGTTGAACATAAGAAGTTCCAACTAAGTGTGAGGAGGGACTTCTTTAAGGGTGACAGAGCACTGGAACAGGCTGCCCAAAGAGGCAGTGGACTCTCCATCTCTGGAGGCATTTAAAACCCATTGGATGTGTTCCTGTGTGACCTTCTTTAGGCGAACTTGGCTTGGCAGGGAGTTTGGGCTCAATGATCTCCAGAGGTTCCTTCCAACCCCTACAGTTCTGTGACTCTGTGAGCTGATGGATGGATGGTGAGGTTGTCGTTCTCGACATGCAGCCCATCTATCTGTCAGATCGATCCGGTGCCAAAGCCTTCTGCTGAGCTGTTTCTGCAAACCCACTAATTCCCTGGCACAGGGCTTCTGGCTCTTGAGCCCCATCCTGACCCCGGGGCTGCGAGTGGCACAATTGCTTCCCGCCCTAGCCTTGGAGACTGCCACTGGTTTCCATCAGTGTGTTTTCTTGAAGCCCGGGTCGCTCCTCACTTCGGAAGTGCTCGTCCCCACAGACAATGCCCTGTCAGCCTTCGTCTTTGCAAGCAAACCAAACAAGCCTCTGGAACAGCAGAGTCAGCAAGCAAGGGCTGTGCTGGGAGCACGGCCANGACATTGGAAGAAGCACACAGAGTTCTGCACCCTTCTGCTTTTCAATTTGATGGATCAAATCGTTTGGCTGATGCTTTTCCCGGCCCCTCTCCTCCCTCTCAATCTAATAATTATTCGGCAGCGCCAGCCCCACGCTTCGCAGGAACCCCACAATAACAGAGCATCAGCCAGGGCTGGGGCACGGCTCTGCCGGAGCGGCGCTGGGAGCCACCCTGCCGTGACGCGGTGCATGCAGCCAGCGTGCCCAGCGTGCCCGTGCTGCCAGCACTTTGCTTAGGGTTGCGCAACGAGGGGCGTTTGTGGCTGATCGTGGTGCTGTGATCTGCCCTGCCTCGACGTAGTGGAGCTTTTGGGTCTTTTTAGTCCGGAAAAGAGAATACTGAGAGGGCGGGGGGGGGGGGGGGTGGTGGTGTCTCAGAAATGCTTGTAAATATATAAAGGGTGGGTGTCAGGAGGATGGGACTGGTCTTTTTTCAGCCGTGCCCAGTGGCAGGACGAGGGGTAACAGGCAAAACGTTGAACATAAGAAGTTCCAACTAAGTGTGAGGAGGGACTTCTTTAAGGGTGACAGAGCACTGGAACAGGCTGCCCAAAGAGGCAGTGGACTCTCCATCTCTGGAGGCATTTAAAACCCATTGGATGTGTTCCTGTGTGACCTTCTTTAGGCGAACTTGGCTTGGCAGGGAGTTTGGGCTCAATGATCTCCAGAGGTTCCTTCCAACCCCTACAGTTCTGTGACTCTGTGAGCTGATGGATGGATGGTGAGGTTGTCGTTCTCGACATGCAGCCCATCTATCTGTCAGATCGATCCGGTGCCAAAGCCTTCTGCTGAGCTGTTTCTGCAAACCCACTAATTCCCTGGCACAGGGCTTCTGGCTCTTGAGCCCCATCCTGACCCCGGGGCTGCGAGTGGCACAATTGCTTCCCGCCCTAGCCTTGGAGACTGCCACTGGTTTCCATCAGTGTGTTTTCTTGAAGCCCGGGTCGCTCCTCACTTCGGAAGTGCTCGTCCCCACAGACAATGCCCTGTCAGCCTTCGTCTTTGCAAGCAAACCAAACAAGCCTCTGGAACAGCAGAGTCAGCAAGCAAGGGCTGTGCTGGGAGCACGGCCAGACCTCAGTCCTGGCTCAAACAGTGCAAAATATGCCTCCGGGTCAGGGGATGGGCAGAGCGACCCGGTTGAGGCAGTGCCCATGGGCACCGGGCACCAGGATCAGCCCCAAGCAGAAGAGCTGCTTGCTCGGCATGGAAAAGCAGGGAACTCCTGGCCATAGAGGAATAGCCGCGGTTGTGACTTGTGGCTGCTCCTGCTTGCTCAAACTAGGGGTGGCCGTGTGGGGTGCTAGGGCTGCCTGCTTCACCCCTCCACCTCCTCCTGCCCTCGGTGCTTCCCTCTGCGGGGGGATGGTGGTGGAATCGGTTACCGTGCCCTGATGGGGGAAGGAAATCAAATCGGAGTGGTGGTGGATAAAAGCCTGGGTGGAAGCCGAGCGGCAGAGAACAAAGTCTCTGCTGTCTTTGGTTAATGACTGCAGGCCAAGCTGCCCGGTAATTGATTTCCTTTCTTGGGGCTATTTTCAACCTCTCAGGTGTGTGCAAGGCTCTGTTCCCTAATAACTCCTGCGGCTCTGGTGGCATGGGGAGCAGGACCTGCTAATTGGGGCTTTGAGGTGTCTCCATTGTGGGGTGGAGGTTGTGAGTGGGTTAAGACTCCCTGTGCCCACAGAAGCATCCTGGCTCCCTGCATGTGGGGGCAAGGCACTGCGGTGGAGCTGTGCATGGGTGGGTGCTTTGTGTAGGGGTGATATGAACCCCAAGGGTGGGGGTGGTCTGGGCCCCACAGGATGGCCTATATGTGTGCATATGAACCCCAAGAGTTTGGGAGGTTTGGGGCCCTTAGGGTGGCCCTTGGGCTGTGCCTGGGGCTTTGCACTGGCTCCCTTCTCCCAGGATGATGGTTTGGAGGGGATGCGGCAGCAAGGATGTGGCAGGGAGATGAGCAGGAGGTCTGTGTGGGGATCTGAGCATCAGTGAGTGTTGGTCTGTCTGTCTGTCCATCCACCCACGTGCATGTGTGTGTTTAGGAGTCGTAGTCCTATTAATCTATCCTTGGCAGAGGACACCCCAAGGAGAGCAGGCCCATTATTCCTGGTGTCCGCCACAGTTCCTGACAGCTCCCTGCAATTGAAATATCTTATTTAAAGCCTCTGGGGATCATTTTTAAATATCAGCTGTGACACTCAAGGACTCATTCCCAAAGGGCACCCTCCCTTCTCCTGAGAGGATGGGTGACCCCTGACACACCACGTGGGCATGTGTGGGGGTGGGTGTTGGCAGAGAGTTTGATGCCAGCCCTGCTGTGCCCACCATAGCTCGGCAGTGTCTGTGGGCAATGTAGGAGTCCTGTGTCCCCAGCACCATCTTCCGCACTGGGGAGGTGGGCACAGGAGCCCGTTGCTGTTCCTGGGAGAGGGGATGTGCTCCTCATGTCTTATGAAAGTTTAATTTACTCTCGGTTATTAAAAGAGCAAACAAAGCTCTGCCGAAGGAGCCTGTGGCGTATTTTAATGCAAGATTAGATTCTGGGCAGGGAGGGCTGAGCTTGGTTATTTATTTCCTTTCTGCTTTATCTTGGAGCATGTCCCATTGGGGAAGGTGATGCAGCAGCCCCTTTCTTCCCCTCTCCTCCAGGGTCACCCATGTGCAAGTGGGTCCAGCCTGTTTTGGTGGGGGTGATGGAGCTGGAGCACCTGTATCCCTCCTGGGAGCAGGGAGTGCTTGAGAGGAGATGTGGTGGCAGGAGAGTGCAGCTTAGGGACTGGGGCAGTGCTCAGGGGCAGTGGGCAAATCAAGATATGGTTATTTCCTTTATCTGCTTATCAGCTGCTGGCAGCTGATAAGAGCAGCAGCTGGGGCTGATAAGGCAGCTCAGTGCTGGCTGATTGGAGAGGTGTGGGGCTTGGCTGCTTGTGGTGCTAAGCTGGAGAGACCCCAGCATGCTTCTGGGGTTCAGTGCAGGGGTCAAGACAGCAGGTGCAAACCTGGCAGCTGCCTCTGCTTTTGATAGCTCAAACCTCCTTGCCCAGTGCCTCCATGAGTCACCATCCATCCCTGCACTGGGCCAGTGGTGCCCACCAGCTCATGCTGCATGAAAGGCACAGCAAAAGCAGCTCCTGTGTGTGGGGCCACAGGTTCCTCTGTGGCAGTCAGGGATACTGTGTTGTCTCCTCAGTGTGCACATGTGTGTTGCACACATACATGCCTGCATGGGCACACACATCTGTGGACCAACATACACCTCCAGCAGCTGCTCCTCAGGGAAGGAGCTGGCATTCAGAGCAGGGGTTGCTGCCCAACAGTAAATGGGAGGCACGGGAAGGACCTGCAGTCTCTCCCAGGGGCTGTGGTGGTGACTTGGATGTCCTCCACCACTGCTGAGGTGGCTTCTCTCTCCCACAGGTACATGATCACCTCACTGGACCGAACGCATGCCGGCTTCTACCGCTGCATCGTCCGCAATCGGATGGGAGCCCTGCTGCAGCGCCAGACGGAGGTGCAGGTGGCCTGTAAGTGACAGTCCTGCTCGTCAGAGAACTGGCCAGGGACACCCAGCCCTCTAAGGGAGCAGCTGGATATAGCCAGCTTAGCAGGGGACCCTGCAGGGACCCCCAGCTCTCCAGCACTGCAGAGTGGCTTCAGTGTTGATGCATCCCAAGGCACATGCATTGGAGCGTCCCTGGGGTGATGCTAGCAGAGATGGGGCTGTTGCTGCTGCTCCCATTGCCCAGCCAGGCCATGATGGTTGGGGGTTCAGGGGGTCATTCCACAGGTAGAGCAAAGTGTGGGGTGCTGGCAGAGTGCACTGGGGCTGGAGAACCCACAGCACCACAGGCTCCCTGGAGGGGCAAAACTCTTTGCTGTGTGCAAGCAGCCTTGCTGCTGCCTGGCTGTGGGAAGCACTGGGAGCAAACTCTGTCATTGTTACTGGAAGCAAATGTGGCACATGAGGTTGGGTGGCTTGGCACAGATACTGCACAGGGATCTGTGCTGGGGGGTGATGTAGAAGCTCCATAGAGGGTTAAGTAGGATAGGAAGGTTCTGGGACTCAGCACACTGTCTCTGTGCACCTAAGGGACCTACCCCTCTCTGACACTCCTTCCCTCTGGGATGCCCCCAATCCTGTCCCCTTAAACACCTATCCTGAGGAGCAATGACAAATCAGGAAGCTAATGAGAAATTAATAAAGCAGCTGTGCTAACAACTAATGATAATGGCAAAGTCGTTAAAAAAAGATTCTTTACATGTTTTTAATTACAGCAATTAAGGGAAGTCAATAAAAATCCTCTGCCCCCCCTTTCTTCATGCCCCCTGCTTCATTCTGTTTTCCTCAGCTGCTCTCTGCTGCCAGCCTGCCAATGGCTGGGCAGGATACAGGCAGTGGGAGTCTCAACCTTGCCCGTGGAGCCAAGGTCATGTCAGGATGCTCCAGGCAGGGAGAGATGCTGGGAAGCCCCAGGACTGGGCCCTCCTCACTGCCTATCCTTGATGGGGCACATGTGGGCTGGGGTGCCAGTAATGGAGCTGGGCAGCTCTGGGTACTGCAGGGATGGATCCTGGTGTGAGCACAGCCCATGGGATCTGAGCTACCTCACCCTCACCCCAGCCGTGTTGAGGAACAGAGAGCGTACCCCAGGGCAGCCCCTCTTCATCCCCGCTGGGACACTACCCCCATAGCCACCAGCCTGCCCTCAGCGAGACCCAGAAGTGGATCCGGTGGGTCCCTTGGTGCTTTGCAGACCCTCCCCAGACTCTAACACGATTCTTCCCTGCATTTTGCAGACATGGGGAGCTTCGAGGACAGTGAGACGCAGCAGACCGTGTCCCACGGGGAGGCGGCCGTCATCCGCGCCCCCCGCATCGCCAGCTTCCCCCAGCCCCAGGTCACCTGGTTTCGTGATGGGCGGAAGATCTCCCCCAGCAGCCGCATGTGAGTACCCTCACCACCCTCCTTGGCATCCCTCCAGCGTCCCTCTGGCACACCCCCAGGATCCTGCTGATGCAGCTCTGGCATCCCCCCCAGCATGCCACTGGCATAACCCCAACATCCCTCGCAGCAACCCTGCAGCACCTCCCCTGGCACTTCCCCCAGCATCCCTCTGGTGTGCGCCTGGCATCCCCCCGCATCCTCCCAGTATTCCTCTGGCATTCCCCTGGAATCCTCCTGGCATTCAGGGCAGGGGGGTGGGGGCTGCATTTCCCTCTGCTGCCGCTGTCCTCGCACTAAGGATGCTTCATGGGCGTCTGTAGCGCCTGGTGCTAAAACCTAGAGATAGGCTCGGGCGCTGCTGGCTCCGTTTGTCACGGAGGGAAGTGATGTTTTATTTTTTAAAAAAAGAAATGAAAATAAAGAGTGAAGAAGGCAGGGGTGGGTGTGTGTCACACAGCCGGTGTGACAGAGCTGGGCACACCACACGCCCGCCCGTGTGCCTGGGGTCCCGTGGGACTGCGGCAGGCCCCAAGCGCTGCCGGAGCGGCGAGCCCGGCGCTGACAGCCGCAGCCTGCGGGAATTGAATTTGTAACCCACATTATGCAGGAATTGCACCGGTCTCCTTTCTATTTGCAAAGCAGGATGGAGGAGATAAAACTCCTTTATCTCATATTTAATGGTAAAAAACTATATTCCTCAAACCATTTTATGGTTCCAGCAGATTAGATCGTTCCATAAGGAAAAGGAAAAAAAAAAAGTCCTATTAATCTGGGCTGTCCGATGTGCTCTGCTTGCTGGGAGGGGTGGTGAGGGCTCAGTTTTAGAGGGTCCCAGCTCTTGTCTGGGGCCCCTGGTTGAGCCAAGCCAAGCCAGTGCCAGAGGCAGGTGGGAGGAAGGCAAAGGGTCATGCCTGTCTCAAGGCTGGGGGTCATATCTGCCCCATGTGGGTGCCTCAAGGCTGGGGTGGGTGCTGGATGAGGGAACAAGAGTCCCAGCTTGCTGCATCACTGTCCCAATGGGTTCAGCATTGTCCCCGCTGGGTTCACATCCTCATCCCGTGCCAACCCTCTCACCCCTGCCAACCCTCTCACCCCTGCAGAGCCATCACTCTGGAGAACACCCTCGTCATCCTTTCCACGGTGGCCCCGGATGCAGGACGTTACTATGTGCAGGCGGTGAATGACAAGAACGGTGACAACAAGACGAGCCAGCCCATCACGCTGACCGTGGCCAGTGAGTGTGGGGGACACTGCCCCCTCCCCAGCCCTGCTCCCCGTGTGCTGCCTGGCACCACCCCCCCCGCCAAGTTCAATTTGCAGTAAATCTCTTCGGAGGCTCCAGCTTCTGCTGACTTCACACTTCAGCCACCTCAAAATTTATTTAGGCGCTTGGGCTGTGCTGCAAACGCTAATTGTGTCATGGGCAGAGCCTCCCACCCTATCCCTGCCACCAGGGTTGGGTCTGGCCATGCTCCAGGACTGGGCCATGGGATGGGATGAGATGAGATGGGTTGGGGCAGTGTAGCCCCAACAGGAGCAACTTTGCTGTAGGACACACTGACCCGCTCCTGCCTGTGTTCCCCTCTCAACCCACACTGCTCAGGATCACCCTTTGCCTGGGGAACACCCCTCCGGCCCCACCCCTCCAGTCCCTTTGGACCCTGCAGGACCTGGCTGAGGGTCCCCTAGTCCTTGTCGAGGTGATAACAGCTCATCCCAGGGACATCAGTCCTGGTATTCTCACTGCGTCTTCCCTCCCATGGCTCTGTGGGGGGTTTATCCCTTTCGGTGAGGGCTCTGCGTGTCCTCCTGCCCCATTAATCTGTTTTTTTTCTCTCTACCTCGGCGTCCTGCTGTGCAATAAACAACCTGGAGCCCATGTTTATGGATTCAGCTCTATCAGCAGCTTTCAAACCGATCGCATTTTTACAGCGCCTACACGAGGGTTTTTTATTGTTGCAATCATTTTGCTTTATATACTCCCCTTCTCCCTCCTCCCTGCCACCCGGAGCTGCTGCACAGCCCGGGGACCAGGCTGGTGCCGTGGGGTGCCACAGGCTCTCATGGGAACAGAGAGCTCAGGGAGAACTGGTGGCTGATGCCGAGGCGATGGGTTGGACTTGCTGGCCCTTCCTGTGGGAGAGCAGAGCCTTTGGTCCTTGCCACCGTTGTCTCCTCCATGCCAGGCAGTGCAGGCACAGGACTTTGGGTGCCACATCAGCCTTGCTGAGGTGCTCTGAGACTAAGCAGGGGGTTTCTGATGGCTGTCTCTTCGATATTCTTCTCCCCAGATGTGGGTGGCCCAGCTGATCCTATAGCACCAACCATCATTGTCCCACCCAGGAACACCAGTGTGGTGGCTGGGACCTCAGAGGTGACGATGGAGTGTGTGGCCAATGCCAGGTGTGTGCCAAGATGAGGAAGGGGATTCTACCCACGGCTGGGTGCCCTCAGCTCCCCTCAGGTCCTTTCCTACTACAGCACTCGGGTCCTGTGGGATGGAGATAGGTTGGGGGTTCAATGAAGGCTGAGGCTGGCTCTCAGCATGCTCCTGTTCCCCCAGGCCACTGATCAAGCTGCACATCATCTGGAAGAAGGACGGAGTGCCCCTCTCCAGTGGCATCAGCGACTACAGCCGCCGGCTCACCATCCTCAACCCTGTGCTGAGTGACAGTGGCTACTATGAGTGCGAGGCTGTGCTCCGCAGCAGCAGTGTGCCAGCTGTGGCCGAGGGTGCCTACCTCTCTGTCATGGGTGAGGACCTGGCTGTGGGCAGCCCAAACCACATGTGCAACGAGTTGGGGTGGTCTCAGCCCCAGGGTTGAGATGGGAAGCAATAGGGTCTCTGAAGATGGTTTGGTGGTGGGTCTGGAGGATCTCAGATCTAAGCCAACCCCTTGCCCATCACTGGGCTTCCCTTTGCAGAGCCACCACAGTTCATCAAGGAGCCAGAGAGGCACATCACTGCTGAAATGGAGAAGGTGGTGGCCATACCCTGCCAAGCCAAAGGTGAGCCACTCCCCAGCTGCCCTCCCCGTGCTGCTGTGACCCTATGCCCAACATGGCCCCATCCCTTGCAGGCGTGCCCCCACCTGAGATGGCCTGGTACAAGGACGCTGTCCTTATCCACCTGGAGAAGCTGTCCCGCTTCCAGCTCCTGGCAGATGGCAGCCTGCAGATCAGTGGGCTGGTGCCCGATGACACTGGCATGTTCCAGTGCTTCGCCCGCAACGCGGCCGGCGAGGTGCAGACCACCACGTACCTGGCCGTGACCAGTAGGTGCCAGCACCCCCTGCCTTGGATGTCACGGTGGGATGAGCCTGGGACCCTTCAGATGGGCTCCGCAGGGCGCTCAGGGACCCCAGGAAACCTTCCCATGGGGACAAGACCCTCCGTGCCCTGGGAATCAGTCAGCTCCAGGCTGAGCACTGGGAAGGGCTTCATTGAGGGGCTGTGTGTCTGTCTGCCCCACAGGCATTGCTCCCAACATCACCAGGGGTCCCCAGGACAGCACAGTGATCGATGGCATGTCTGTAATCCTCAATTGCGAGACCTCAGGGGCTCCACGCCCAGCCATCACCTGGCAGAAAGGTAAAGGGCTTGGGGGCACTGAGATGTGGGCAAGGCTGCCCTCCCTTGCCCACAGGCTGCAGGGCATCCTCTTCGAGCTCCACGGCCATCAGGATCAGTGGCCACCGGGAGCTAACGAGGCTCCCCCGTGTCACCCAGGGGAGCGGATCTTGGCCAGCGGCTCTGTGCAGCTCCCGCGTTTCACCCTCCTGGAGTCGGGCAGCCTCCTGGTCAGCCCCGCACATCTTGCCGACGCTGGCACCTACACCTGCCTGGCCACCAACTCCCGTGGTGTGGATGAGGCATCTGCAGACCTGGTTGTCTGGGGTAAGGCACCTGCCTGTGTGCCCGTGTCACCCAGCTCTGCCCACCACCCTGCCCGGACCCTGCACATCTCTGTGGGTGGCTGAGTACTGCCTCCCACCGTGCATGATGTGGGGTGGAGCTCTCTGGAGATGCCAAGGGTGGGCACTAGCATGTGGCCAGTGGGTTTGGATAGATGCAAGCTTGGGCCGTCCCTGCTGATGCCACTCCTGCAGCCCTCCGGGCTGTGTCAGTGACTCTTCTTATCCCCTGCAGCAAGGACACGGATCACCGAGCCGCCGCAGGACCAGAGTGTCATCAAGGGCACCAAGGCTGTCATGAGCTGTGGTGTCACCCACGACCCCAGTGTGGATGTCAGGTACATGTAGTGGGGCTGGGAGTGTTGGGGGTTCTGGGCACCCCTAGACTGCCTGACTGCCACCACCGCTACCTGCATGCCTGGGGAGGGAGCAGGGAGATGGTGGATGCTGCCATTCCCAGCCCTGTGCTGGTGATCCTGCAGTGCCACCTGGTGCCCTGTGCACAGGGAGCCTGGCACACCGGTGGGACCCCTGGTCCCCTCTCCTCGTGGGGGCCTGCAGGGTGCCAGCACTCCTGAATGTACCTTTTTCTGGCACAGGTATGTCTGGGAGAAGGATGGGGCACCACTGAGCCCAGAAAATGGCCCGAGAGTGCGCCTGGACGAGATGGGCACCCTCCACATCTCCCAGACCTGGTCGGGTGACATTGGCACCTACACCTGCAAGGTGGTTTCAGCAGGGGGCAATGACTCACGCAGTGCCCACCTACGTGTCCGGTGAGAACCCCCACTCATCCCCACTAGCACCCCACACTCTGGGCTGTTCCCCATCCCTAACCACCCACTCCTTAACCCCCCTGTCCAGGCAGCTCCCCCATGCCCCCGAGAGCCCTGTGGCCACCCTCAGCCCCCTGGAGAAACGAGCCATCAACCTGACCTGGGCCAAGCCCTTTGATGGCAACAGTCCCCTGCTCCGTTACGTCTTGGAGGTCTCTGAGAACAGTAAGGGGCTGCTCCCCCCTCCCTAGCACCACCAGCCCCAGCTGCACTGGCACTGGGTCTTTGGCATCACCTGAGAACTGTGGGCAAGGCATGCTGCAGGGACCTTGAGAACCACAGGGCTCAATAGCTGGGCTGGGAACTCAAGTGTCCCACAGCCCAGGTCCTCCACCCTGCTGGCCCCCTCTGCCCCAACAGATGCACCCTGGACTGTGCTACTGGCCAGCGTGGACCCCGAGCTGACGTCAGTGATGGTGAGGGGCTTGGTGCCAGCTCGCTCCTACCAGTTCCGCCTCTGTGCTGTGAATGATGTGGGCAGGGGACAGTTCAGCAAGGACACGGAGAGGTGAGCCACAGCAGTGGTGTCCTGGGCAGGCTGGTGGCCCTGGGTGCTCATCTCCACCTCATCCCTTGCAGGGTGTCCCTGCCCGAGGAGCCTCCCTCTGCACCCCCGCAGAATGTCATTGCCAGTGGCCGCACCAACCAGTCCATCATGATCCAGTGGCAGCCTCCCCCCGAGAGCCACCAAAATGGTGTCCTCAAGGGCTACATCATCCGGTAGGCACCAGCAAGGGAGTGTGGGTGTCCCATCCCCAGCATTCCAGGGTGTTGGTGGGGACACTGGCAGCTTTGACAACCTCTGGTCCCCAGGTACTGCCTGGCTGGGTTGCCTGTGGGCTACCAGTTCAAGAACATCACCAATGCTGACGTCAACAACCTGCTCCTGGAGGACCTCATCATCTGGACCAACTATGAGATTGAGGTTGCAGCATACAACAGCGCCGGCCTGGGGGTCTACAGCATGAAGGTGACCGAGTGGACACTGCAGGGAGGTAGGCAGGGGTGGGCAGTGCCTTGGCATTCACCCCAATGACAACAGGCTGTGGGTGGCAGGATGGGTTTGAGGGTCTGCAGAGAACTAGGATGTGGCGGGGAGGGATAAGCAGGGGCTTCAAGCCAGGGCAGGGTGGACCCAGCCATGGGGCATCTTAAGGCACCACCGTGGGTGCCAAAGGTCCTAAGAGACTGGTGCTCAGCCACTGGAGGAGACCTCATGGAGCTGGAGCTGCTGCAAGCTGTCCCTTTGTCCCAACAGTCCCCACAGTGCCCCCAGGGAACGTGCAGGCAGAGGCCACCAACTCCACCACCATCCGCTTCACCTGGAACCCTCCCAGCCCCCAGTTCATCAACGGCATCAACCAAGGGTACAAGGTGAGGGGTGATTGCCACAGGTCTCCCCAAAACCTGTGCAGGACAGCTGTGGAGAGGAAACTCTTTGCTGTTTGTGACTCATCTCCTCCTCCCCAAAACCCCAGATCTGAATTGGTTCTGGCCTGACTTTTATTTACCGAGATTCAACACTTGCTTGGGCTCAGAGTCTCCCATGCTCTGTAATTAATTCCAAGTTGCAATTAATTCAAATTTACATTAATTACATTGAATTAAAACATTAAACTTGTTTCTTAATCCACTCAAAACGAAGAGGAAAAAAAAAAAGGCAAGTTGAGGAATTTAATTGCTGCTGAATGCGATAACCAGAGCAAGGAGGATAGTTAACGTTCTTATTAAATGCCACTTAGTATTTTTGATTAGTACTTTTAGGGCCTAATTAGTGTTTAATTAAGTTGCTATAGGCTATCTTGCACAATGCCAATTAAAGGCCCAAGCATCCCTCCTAAAGGCAGGCAAGCGGGTGGTTGCGTGTCGTTATCGATGGGAGTTAATCGCAATGCGCAGGCTCCGTATTGGCTGCTGTGGGTAAACGCGGGCTGGGGGAAAGCATCGAGCGTTTCTGGCACTGCTAATTGATATTTAATCAACTCTGAGTAAATAACTGGAGGCCAGAGGTGCCTGGAGACATTTGAAGTGTCTCTGGAGATTCGAAACCTGCCTGGACGTGTTCACCAATTCACAGATTGCATCAGGTTGGAAGGGACCCCTCAGAGGTTATCTTGTCCAACGCCCCCTGCAGCAAGCAGGGACACCTCCAGTGAGAGCAGGCTGCCCAGGGACACATCAAGTCTGATCTTGAATGTCTCCAAGGATGGATGGGCATATACAACCATATACTTGGGCAACCTGTTCCAGTATTTTACCACTCTCACTGTAAAGAATTTCTTCCTAATGTCCAACCTAACTCTGCCCTGTTCCAGTTTCAAACCATTGCTCCTCATCCTATCACCACAGGCCCTTCTAAACAGTTCCTCCTCAGCTTTCCTGTAGGTTCCCTTCAGATACTGAAATGTAGCTCTAAGGTCTCCTTGGAGCCTTCTCTTCTCCAGGCTGAACAGCCTCAATTCTCTCAACCTGTCCTTGTAGGAGAGGTGCTCCAGCCCTCTGATTATCTTTGTGGCCCTCCTCTGGACCAACTCCAGCAGGTCCATGTCTCTCTTGTGTTGGGGGTCCAACACTCCAAGAGAGGTTTCACCAGAGCAGAGTAGAGTGGCAGAATCACCTCTCTTGATCTGCTGGCTATGCTTCTTTTGATGCATCCTGAGATGCCATTGTTCTTGCATGACCTTCTCCAGGTGAACCTGCCTTGGCAATGGGGTTGGAGTCAATGACCTCTGGGGGTCCTTTCCAACCCTACCATTCTGTGACTCTGTGGTGGGTGGTGCTTGTGGTACTGGTGGGCCCACTGGTATGCCATGGGCTCAGCTCTGTCTTCCTGCAGCTCATTGCCTGGGAGCCGGAGCATGAGGAGGAAGCGACAGTGGTGACAGTGCGCCCCAACTTCCAGGACAACATCCACGTGGGCTACGTGACAGGGCTGCGGAAGTTCGCCGAGTACCTGACCTCGGTGCTGTGCTTCACCACGCCAGGGGACGGCCCACGCAGCCCCCCCCAGCTGGTGCGCACCCACGAGGATGGTACGGGGGGCTCCGTGTTCCCCGGGATGGACCCTGTCTGCCTGTGTGGCTTCCGGGGAGGGTGGGAGCAGTCCCAAAACGAGGAGTTGGTCCCACTGGTGCTGCCGGTGGGGATGTGGAATGAGGATGAAGCTGGAGCAGTGGGAAGCCCCATCCAAGGAGAGCCCTCTCCATGCCTCAGTCCTTGCAGGGGTCCTGTGGGTGCTGAGGGCTCATGCCCTTGGTTGTGCAGCTGCCTGCTGAGCCTGTGTGTCTTTGGGCAGTGCCTGGCCCCGTGGGACATCTCAGCTTCAGTGACATCCTGGACACATCCCTGAAGGTCAGCTGGCAGGAGCCACTGGAAAAGAATGGCATCCTGACAGGTAAGGGAGGAGTGGTAGCTACCCAGGTTCCATGTCAGACCTCTTCCCACTCTGCAGCATCTGCTCCCAGTCTACTTCCCACCCTGCAGCATCTTCTTCCCACCCTGAAGCACCTCCAACCTCACAGCATTTCCTCCCAGTCCCCTTCCCACTCTGAAGCTTCTCCTCCTGGCCCCACTCAGCTCCTCAGTGTGGGCAGTGATGAGGGCTGATGGCACTGGGCACATTTCAGGCTATCGGATCTCGTGGGAGGAGTACAACCGCACCAACACACGGGTGACTCATTACCTGCCCAACGTCACCCTGGAGTACCGTGTCACTGGCCTCACCGCCCTCACCACCTACACCATTGAAGTGGCTGCCATGACCTCCAAGGGCCAGGGCCAGGTCTCTTCTTCCACCATCTCCTCAGGGGTGCCTCCAGGTAAGCACAGCAATACAGAGGTGTGAATAGGTTGCAGACATTGCTGGGAGTGAGCAGCCGGTGCCACCCACTCTGCCCCTCTCCCTACAGAGCTCCCTGGTGCCCCCACTAACCTGGGCATCTCCAACATTGGACCTCGCTCTGTCACACTCCAGTTTCGCCCAGGCTATGATGGCAAAACCTCCATCTCCCGCTGGCAGGTGGAGGCACAGGTATGGGGTGACGAGGTAGGGGGGTAAAGGGTGCTGGGGTGCAGCTCACCCTACTCCCATCCCACAGATGGGCCAGAGTGGTGAGGCTGAAGAATGGGGACTCATTCACCAGCTGGCTAATGAGCCTGATGCCCGCTCCATGGAGGTGCCCAATCTGAAGCCCTACACCTACTACAGGCGAGTGGCCAAGATGGTGCCACAATGTCCTCCCTGTGGGGACCGGAGCCCTCTTGCCCCCACTGTGACCCTCCCTCTCCTCTCTCAGTTTCCGCATGCGGCAAGTGAACATCGTGGGCACCAGCCCCCCCAGCCTCCCCTCCCGGAGGATCCAGACCCTGCAAGCCCCCCCAGACCTGGCACCTGCTAATGTCACCCTGAGGACAGCCAGCGAGACCAGCCTATGGCTGCGCTGGATGGTGAGGGAGGGACTGCAGCTCGGTGGGGTCTGTGCCCATGGGCACAGGGCTCATAGGGGCAGACGGGAAGCTGGGGAGGGATAGAGCTGGGCTGGCTGTAGCAGCTCAGGAGTGATGGTGCCTGTGTCCGGGGCCAGCCCCTCCTGGAGCAGGAGTACAACGGGAATCCTGACTCGGTGGGCTACAGGATCCGGTATGCACGCTTGGATGGGCGAGGGCAGCCGGTGGTGCACGTCATCCACGACCGAGTGGAGCGGGAGTACACCATCGAGGACCTGGAGGAGTGGACAGAGTACCGGGTGCAGGTCCAAGCCTTCAATGCCATTGGCTCGGGGCCCTGGAGCCAGATGGTGGTGGGACGCACCCGGGAGTCAGGTACCGCTGCCCATCCCACAGCGCTGAACGCTCACCCCAGCAGGATCCAGCCACTGACTCCACACTGTCGTCCGCTCTTCCAGTGCCCTCCTCTGGCCCCAGCAACGTATCGGCAGTGGCCACCACCTCCAGCAGCATGCTGGTCCGATGGAGTGACATCCCTGAAGCAGACTGCAACGGCCTCATCCTGGGCTACAAGGTGAGTTCCTACCCCAGCCCCATGGCCTGCCAGCCTCACATGGCTTTCTCTGCCGAGTATCACCCTGAAGACTGCCAGCTCCCTGATTGTGTCACCTTCAAGAGATTGTGCTTAACTGTGCCAGCCCTGGGGAGACCAGGGAGGTCCCAGGGGCTGTGGCACTGCCCAGCCACGTCACACAGGGTCTGTTGCAGGTGATGTACAAGGAGAAGGACTCGGATGCACCTGCCCAGTTCTGGCTGGCAGAAGGCAATGCCTCCCGCAGTGCCCAGCTGAGCGGGCTGGGCAAATACACCCTGTATGAGATCCGTGTGCTGGCCTTCACCAGGATCGGTGATGGGGTGCCCAGCCGGCCCCCTGTCCTTGAGCGGACACTGGATGACGGTGGGTGACAGCACCTGGATGGGCAGAGAGACCCCAATGGGCTGAGCAGTCTCCTGGGTGCTTAAGGCCCTCCCATCCAAACCCATCCCTGTTCCCTGGGGTGATCTTTTCCCCACCCTGACTGGGCCACCCAGGGCTGCCATCCTCAGGGGACAGGAACTGGCACTTCACATGCACTTATGCCCTCCTCATTGAAACCCATCTCTCCCCTCTCCAGTACCTGGACCCCCGGTGGGGATCCTCTTCCCTGAAGTGAGGACCACCTTGGTACGGCTCATCTGGCAGCCACCCGCAGCACCCAATGGTATCATCCTGGGTAGGTGGGGAGCTGTCCCAGTTGTGCCGTGCTTGGGATGCTTTGCAGATGGATGCAGAGTTCCCATGGGAGCAGGAATCAACACGAGGGGGCAGAAGTACTCCAAGCATCTTGGAACCAGTTGTCCCCAGGGCTGGGGTTCCCTTACAGCAGGCTTTGCTAGGTCCCTAGCTGGGTGTGAGCTTTCCTGTGCAGGTAGCCAAAAACCTCTCAGTGCTAGCCCTGTGTGTGGGCAGGGATGAAGGAGGGAGGCATGCATGGGGGGAGCACAGGATGGAGGGCAGGGTGGACATCCAGACGGATGCATTTCTGTGTGGCCTACCCTGGGTGATCCTGCTTTGGCAGGGGGGTTGGACTTGATGATCTTGAGTGGTAGGGGTTGCTAGGGACCTTTCTATGATTCTGTGCTGTCCCTTCCACTAACCCCACTGTGCATCCCTTCCTCACAGCATACCAGGTCAGCCACTGCCTCAACACCACTGCAGCCAACGCGGCCACCGTGGAGGTGCTAGAGCCCAGCACCCGGCAGTACACAGCCACCGGCCTGCAGCCTGAGGCCACTTACCTGTTTCGCATCGCGGCACAGACCCGCAAGGGCTGGGGTGAGGCAGCCGAAGCCCTGGTGGTGACCACGGAGAAGAGAGGTAATGGTGGGGGGTGAAGCCCACTGTGGGGGGCTGTGCATGCCCATGGCGTGCCTGCAGTGCTCCCAGCCTCTCGCCTCTCCCAGACCGCCCGCAGCCACCCGGGAAGCCACTGGCACAGCAGGAGGAGGTGCGAGCCCGCAGCGTGCTGCTCTCCTGGGAGCCTGGCAGCGATGGGCTCTCCCCGGTCCGCTACTACACGGTGCAAAGCCGCGAGCTGCCTGACGGCGAGTGGGCACTGCACTCTGCCTCCATCAGCCGCAATGCCACTGCCTTTGTGGTGGACAGGTGAGCCATGGGTTGGGTCTCAATGCTGCCAGGGAGATGAGGAGCTCTGCTTTGGGCTGTTACACAGAATCCCAGAGTCCTGGACTAGCAGGGGGTGGAAGAGATCTCTGGAGGTCATCCAGTCCAAACCTCCTGCTAAAGCAGGGTCACCCAAAACAGGTTGCCCAGTATCATATTTGGAATCTCTCCAGAGAGGGAGACTCCACAACCTCTCTGGGCAGCCTGCTCCAATGCTCCAGCACCCTCACAGGAAAGAAGTTTTCCCGTGCATTCAGGCAGAACCTGTGCACACTGCCCCTTGTCTTGTTGCTGGGCACCACTGAAGAGAGTCTGGCCCCATCCTCATGACCCCCACTCTTTAGAAATTGATAAACATTGAGATGATGCCCTCTCAGTCTTCAGATCTCCCAGCCTTGCCTTATCAGAGAGATGCTTCAGTCCCAGCATCATCTTTGTAACACTCTGCTGGACAATGCAAACGCTTGCAGCAGGAAATTGCCAACCAACGGGCCCTGCAGGAGGGAGGGTGGCACACGGATTCGTCCACCAGCCTCACCATCACTGACCCACTTTGCTTCCATCCAGGCTGAAGCCCTTCACCTCCTACAAGTTCCGCGTGAAGGCCACGAATGACATTGGGGACAGCGAGTACAGTGAGGAGTCAGAGTCGCTCACCACCTTGCAGGCAGGTCAGCACAGGCTGCAGCTCCTGGGGCAGCCCCTCAGGCTCAGGGCATCTCCCTGCCATAATTGGGCATCTCCCCGTGGCCAGGGCATCTCTGAAGCCTCACCACCTTCTTCTTCCCAACAGCCCCTGAGGAAGCCCCCACCATCCTCTCCGTCACTCCCCACACCACCACATCGGTACTCATCCGCTGGCAGGTACCTTCCTCTCTGCCTTGCAGGTTGTCACAGGTGGCACCAAGGTGTCCTGGGGACAGCCACCTCAGGGTGGCAGAGCCCCAGGTCAGAGCAGCCCCTCACTTTCCTCCTCATGCAGCCCCCAGCTGAGGACAAGATCAATGGGATCCTGCTGGGTTTCCGCCTCCGTTACCGTGAGCTGGTGCACGACAGCCTGCGTGGCTTCACCCTGCGTGGCATTGGCAATCCTGGCACCACGTGGGCCGAGCTCACCCGTGAGTGCTGGTAGTGCCATTGAGCCTGGGGATATGTAGCTTGCGGGGGGTGTGACCCAGCAAAGGTGGGTGGAGGACAAGGCAAGACTGCATCCTGCACTGCATAGCCTCTCCTGGGTATCAGTCTGGAGCTGTAAGGGCCAGACTGTGCACCATGGAGCTGTCACCAGCCCCCTCATGCCACCAGGTCTATGACACACTTGTCTGTATTGTTACTGACTCAGTCATGCTGTTCTCTGCCCCCATGTCCCTATAGCATAGGTGTCCTTGTGTCTGCATCTAATGTGGGCATTTGCACCTAATGTGGGTGTCTGTGGCATCCTGCTGTGTGTGTCTGAGTGTGCTGCCATCCTCAGAACCCGAAGGGAGTGGGGTCACAGGGTCTTGGGAACAGCAGGGGCATGAGTGACTCAGCCATAGTCAGACCCCCATGGAGACCCTGATGCCCAGACCTGGCTCATGCCACTTATGGAATGGGGCTGGAGGATGGAAAGGCTTCTTGGTGCTGTGACAGCCCCCTTGGCACCTGGGGGTGACGGCACCCTTGCAGGGAACCCCTGGCATACCCCAGGTTGGGTGGTCATGCTGGAGTGGATGCTCTGAGGTGGGAGACCCCCGTGCTGTGTGTGGAAACTAACTGGTTGCCTGCTCTCCCTGCCCTCTGCCACCCAGCTGTCTACACCGTGCACAACCTCAGCGAGGTCTCCCTCACCCAGTACGAGCTGGACAGTAAGTGACTGCTCTCCTTGCCCCTCCCTCTGTGTGTCCTCTACACTACCACCCCCGTGTGTCCTCTCCTCTGCCTGCCCGTGCCGTGGGGGTGACCTGAATGCCCTGTCCCCAGGGACACATCTGTGTGTCTGTCTCTGTCCTCCCTGGGAGAGCTCCCCAGTGAGGAGGCCTCTGTTGGGTCCTCTAGGGCCCCCACACCAGTGGCCACAGGGAGGGCTCTGCTCACCTCTTCTCCCTTCCTCCTCAGACCTGAGCAAGCACCGGCGCTATGAGATCCGCATGAGCGTGTACAATGCAGTGGGCGAGGGTCCCCCCAGCCCCCCTCAGGAGGTCTTTGTGGGTGAAGCTGGTGAGTCTGTGCTGGCCTTGCCTTGTGGGGGAAGCTGCGGGGAGGGCATTCCACTGTCCTGGTACCCCATGCTTGTGCCAAGACAAGGCAGTGGTGCCCCATGTCAAGAGGGGCTTTGACTTGTCCAGGTCCCAGCAGCGTTGTGACACTGTCCCCTTTTCTTGGCACAGTGCCCACTGCTGCACCACAGAATGTGGCTGTGCAGGCAGCCACAGCCACCCAGCTGGATGTCACCTGGGAACCACCACCTGTCGAGAGCCAGAATGGGGACATCCAGGGCTATAAGGTACTGCAACCTACCACCCACCCAGGTGACACGGACACTAGGTGCCTGGGAAGGTACTATGCATGCTGGTGGGAAAGGGAAGTGGGGCAGATGCTAGGTGTCCCAGGGAGGTGCCGCATGTCCCATCCCGGTGCCAAGCGGTCAAAGGGCAGCAGGTGGCGCAGTTGGTCCTCGGATGCAACCCGGGATGCTGCCGGCATGCCCAGTCCTATGCTTTGGGCACCTCATCGGCCACATCTATGATGGTTCATCCTTCTCAGCCCCATCCTTTGAGATACAGGCACAATTCAGAGGTGACCTCAGGGTGCTTGCTCTGTTGAATAACGGTGCTGGACCCCGTGTCATGTCTGGAGCCCAGCACAGCCTGGAATCACCCTGGAGGAGAGGTCATTCCTTCCCCTCCAGCTCAGCACCGGGCCGGCACTCTGGCACCGGGGCTTAGCAGCCTGGACACGGCTTTGTGGAGCGTTTAGGCACAGCAGAGGGTCCGGAGAAGGTGAGATGGGCTGAATCCATGCATCCCCATGCCCACTTCTCCTGCAGATCCACTTCTGGGAAGCCCAGCGGCAGAACGAGAGTGCGCGGGTGAAGACTCTTTTCCTGCCCGAGTCCGGGGTGAAGCTGAAGAACCTGACCGGCTACACCTCCTACTGGGTCAGCGTCGCTGCCTTCAACGCTGCAGGGGATGGGCCCCGCAGCAGCCCTGTCCAGGGGCGGACGCAGCAGGCAGGTGGGGCCCGTGGTAGCCCTTTGCTCAACATGGTCTCCTGGGCTCTGTGGGGAGATGTCTCCCTGGGTCTGGCTCCAGTGACATCCGTGGGTGATGTTCCTTTATCCCAGTTGTACCCTGGCTCCACCTCCTGCAATTTTGAGCAGAGATCATCTCTAGGCTCACCCCAGAGTGCTTGTGGGTTGTGGAGGGATGTGGAGGTGAAGGTCTTGCCTGAGACTTGATGAGGATGAAGGTCTCAGAAGGAGAGACAAGGAGAGGACTTGTACCCTTAGCTGTACGCAGTGATCCGGTGGGGATGGGGACACTGGGGTGGCATCAGGATGGTGTAGGATGATGAGGGTGAGTTCTCTAGCCCCTTTAGGGTGGAGGCAGGGATTTGGGCTGACTTGGTGCCTGAGTACACCCTAGGAGCACTGAGCTGGCCCTGGCCACCCCACTCTTCACAGCCCCCAGTGCCCCTGGATCCATCCGGTTCAGCGAGCTGACCACCACATCAGTGAACGTGTCCTGGGAACCACCACCGCTGCCCAACGGCATCCTTGAGGGCTACAGGCTGGTCTATGAACCCTGCATGCCTGTGGACGGTGAGGGCNTCTGTGGAAGCCCCGGCTCAGCCTCTGTCCCCGCAGGTGTCAGTAAGATCGTGACGGTGGATGTGAAGGGGAACAGCCCACTGTGGATGAAGGTGAAGGACCTGGCTGAGGGCGTGACCTACCGGTTCCGAATCCGAGCCAAAACCTTTGCCTATGGGCCAGACGTTGAGGCAAACATCACCACGGGGCCTGGGGAAGGTAGGGGTACATACCAGGCTGAGGGAGGAGATGTGGTGGGGACAGTTCCCCTGGTGCCACTGAGGCTGCAGGCCACTTGGTACCAACGTGCTCCAGCTCTGCTCTGGGTCCCCAGGTGCCCCTGGCCCCCCTGGTGAGCCTTTCATCTCCCGCTACGGCTCAGCTATCACCATCCACTGGTCAAGTGGGGACCCTGGGCAAGGGCCCATCACCAGATACGTCATCGAAGCTCGTCCTTCAGGTACTGCAGCTCCTCTGCTTTCCATCCCCACCTTCACACCAGCGGTGCCTTGGGTTCAGGAGAAACTGAGGCAGGGGGTGCTGACCTCTCCCAGGCCACTCAACAGGTTGGAGAAGGGGTTGGGATCCGGGTGGGTGGTGTGTCAGTCAGATGCTGGTCCATGAGGACCAAATGGACACTGACAGGGGCTGGTGGAAAGAGATAGGTGAGGTGTGGAGCAGCACCATTCAGTTCTGCTGTTTTCATGGGCATGGAGATCCTGATGCTCCCCTGCCAAGGCAAGGGGTTTGAGGGGTACCAGGGCTATCCCAAAACGAGAGGGGCCTGCTCCTGTAAAGGCAGGGTCAGGCAAGGCTGGCAACCAGGACTCCCCATTCCTGTGGCAGGGAGCCAGCAGACACAACCACACTGTGTCCTGCAGCCCCAGGTAATGATTTCTCCCTGCCGCAGAGACCACAGCTCTGATGACCTAATCGATCACTAATGGGGTTCGATACTGCTCCCCACGTGGAGGTCAGCACCTGGGAGGGGAACCCCTCACTCCCGTGAGCACATGGCATTGCCAGGGGTGCTCCAGGGCTGTGGTGGGAGCAGGTCCTCAGGGAGATGCTTTGGCCTGGTGTGTGAGTGGGGCAAGTGATCGATCAGCTCTGTACATCAGTATGGCTTGTTAATGCTGCTGCTGCGAGTGAGCTCGGTGCCTGCTGCGCTCGGGAGGGCAGATGGGAAGGGCACACACTCCTGAGTGCAGGGAGATCAGCCTCTCCTCATGGGGAGCCCCACAGAAATGGTCCCCACCTCCCAGGCCACTTCTCTCTTCCAGATGAGGGGCTCTGGGACATCCTGATCAAAGACATCCCCAAGGAGGTGACCTCCTACACCTTCAGTACAGACATCCTGAAGCAGGGGGTCAGCTATGACTTCCGTGTCATCGCTGTGAACGACTACGGCTACGGGACCCCCAGCACACCTTCTCCCTCCGTGTCAGGTAGCCAGCAGGGACAACACATGGGTTGTCCCTGTGGGGGTGTTGTCACCCCTGTGCTGGAGGAAGGGTGCCAGCACTGCTCTGTTCCCATGGTCCATGCCAAAACTCATCTCCCTGACCCTACCTAGCTCCTACAGAGCTCCCAATCTACCAGCACTCCCCTTGCAATGCCTCCTGCTATCCCACTTCAACCTGCTCCCTGTCATCAGTCCAGGTCTCACAAATCTTCCTGATGTGGCCCCATGCCCTGCAGTAGAATGTCCCCATCTGTATTCATTTACCCCCCAAGTCCATCCCCCTCTTATCCTTCCTGCTGTGCCCCAGCCCAGAAAGCCAATCCGTTCTATGAGGAGTGGTGGTTCCTGGTGGTCATTGCCCTGGTAGGGCTCATCTTCATCCTGCTGCTCGTCTTTGTGCTCATCATCCGTGGGCAGAGCAAGAAGTATGCCAAGAAGTCAGACTCAGGTGAGTGCCAGGAGTGTGGTGGGTGGTGATGGGACCCACTGGGGTGCAGATCCTTGACCACTTAGGAGCCTCCCTGCCTGCTGTTAGGGTCTGAGTAGGGTGATAGGAGCCTGCCTCGGGGCACAGCTCTTCCAAGAGACCTGGTGGCATTCGATTAAGATGCTGTGGGCTTCCTGGAGGGTGCTGGGAGCTAAAGATTAAATAACTGACTTGTCCTGCTGTCAGCTGTGGATGGAGGCAGGGCAGTGCCGGGGCTCGGCGGAGGTCACTGGGATTAGTCAAACACAGCTCTGTTTTCTTAGCTGTATCAAGGGCTCAAATTGTGGGGAAAATCCAGACCTCCTCGTTAAGCAAACAGAGCCACTGAGCTGGGAGCCAGAGGCCATGGGGCAGGGTGTGAGTCAAAGCGAGCAAGCTTGGCACAGCCAGGGGCACTGGGCTTGGGGCTGCGTACCTTGGACTGGCACCTCATGGGCATCCCCAGGTTTTGGTTTCTGCAACGCCAGAGCTGGCACAACCATCCCTGGGCCATTCCCTAGCCCCCGCTTTGCTGGGTCAAGGCCCTTCCATGCTGTGCTGCCTGGGGAGGGTCTGGGAGGAGGCTGAGCATCCTACCCTGCAGGGAACGGCTCCAAGGCGACAGCCCTGAGCCATGGTGAGATGGTGAGCCTGGACGAGGGCAGCTTCCCAGCCCTGGAGCTCAACAACCGACGCCTCTCTGTCAAGAACTCCTTCTGCAGGAAGAATGGCATCTACACCCGGTAGGGACCCCTCACTGCAGCCCCCTCCCTGGGCAGGGGGCATTTTTTTCAAGTCATTGTGCCCATCACTGCATTATGCACTTGCCATGGGATGGGCACAGGGCTGGGGAGGGCTGGCACTCCAGGGAGGCTGTGCTGTTCTGTCTGCTGTGCCACCTGCCATGAGCTGCAATCTGGACTTGCTGAGAGCTGAACAGCCTGAAAAGGGAATCCTTGAGAACTCATGGGGAGGGTCTTTGAGGGGGCTGGGCATGGTTCTGGTCTTGGCTGGGCTCATTTCTATGGGCATAGCCCCAAGGGGGAGCCTGTACTGAGCACCCACCTCTCCCCAAGGTCCCCACCACGGCCCAGCCCTGGTAGCCTCCACTACTCAGACGAGGACGTGACCAAGTACAATGACCTGATCCCTGCCGAGAGCAGCAGCCTGACAGAGAAGCCCTCTGAGGTCTCCGACTCCCAGGTGACCACCTAGGAGCCTGTGGGAATGGGGACATGGGACAAAGGGACATGAGGGCAGGATGGATGGTGCTGGGAGCCCTGCCTGAGCATCAGCTCCACTCTTTGCCCACCACGGTGCAGGACCTGATGGACATTTGGGAAAAGCAATGCTGGTCCTGCTCTCCTGACCCCTACTGCTTTTTAGGCAGCAACATCCCCTGTGACTTTGTGGCACAGAGCCAGAGCAAAGTTGGCAGAGTCCCCAGCCCGTGTGCTGTAATGTGGCACCACAGGGGACCCTCAGGGCTGCTGAGGACAGGGGATGGGAGGGTGAGGGGTTGGGGACTGTGCTGCTGCCCGGTCGCTGGTGGCAACGGCTGTGGCTCTGCCAACCCCACAAAATAGCACCTTTGTCTCCTCTGGGAGAAACGGGCAGCTGTGGCCGGGCAGGAGCATGGCTGTGGGCAGCTCCCCGGGGCAGGCAGTTCTGGGGAGGCCATAGGAGCATCACTCTCAGGACAGATGCTGAATGGCATCTGAAAAGAGGAGGCTGAATCCTAGGAGAAGGTCCTGGGGGTCCCCATGGCTGTCCCCATGCAGGAGGGGGACCAGCCCCAGGAGGTCCCCCATTGCCGCCTGCCCCAGCTGGTTCTTTGCCTTCGCACAGCAGATGCCGGCTCCGCTCCCTCTTGCCCGGGCGGGACTTGAGTGGCTTTTGAGGAGCTGTGAAGAGCGGCGGGAGCTGGTGCTGGCGCGGAGCAGCTTCCCCACCGCCCTCAATGGGCCCTTTGTGCGGGGCCAGGGGAAGCTGAATCCAATTACCAACAGCAGGGGAGGCTGAGCTGCCCAAAACCACCCTCCCTGCCAGCCTGGGAGGGGGCATCACAGCCTTGAGGACCCCACTGTGGGGCCCCAGGATCTTGCAGCCTTTTTGAGCTTTTGTTTTGCTTTAGCAAGAGACAGAAACCACCCCAGTGATGCTGCAGATGTTTCAGCTCCTAAAACCTTTTGGGCTGTGCCCACCAGCATCCCCAAAAGAGCACCGAGATCATCCTCTCTGCTTTTGGGGCTTGAGAGTGATGCTCCCTACCCCATGCTGACCCTCCCCATCCTGCTTTTTAGGGCAGTGACAGTGAGTACGAGGTGGACCCAGGTCACCAGAAAGCCCACTCCTTTGTCAACCACTACATCAGCGACCCCACCTACTACAACTCATGGCGGCGGCAGCAGAAGGGCATCTCGCGGGCACAGGCCTACAGCTACACCGAGAGCGACTCGGGGGAGCCTGACCACACGCCCCTCTCCAACAGCACCTCCACACAGCAAGGCAGCCTCTTCCGCCCCAAAGCCAGCAGGACTCCCACTCCCCAGACCCCTGCCAACCCCCCCAGCCAGCCTGGTACCCTCTATCGCCCTCCTAGCAGCCTGGCTCCTGGCTCCAGAGCCCCCATCGCTGGATTTTCTTCTTTCGTTTGATATTTAAACAGAAGCAAAAACAACCAGAAGGGAAAACCAAGAAAAAGTAGAAAAAAAAGAAGAGGTGGGGAACAAAAAAAAAAAAGAAAGAAAGAAAAGCCCCAAGAAATTAAGGCAAATGAAGATAAACAGCAAGGGGGAGATGAGGAGGAAGCAGCCCCAGGGATGGCAGCGGTGCCACAGGGGGGCAGCGGTGCCAGACTGTGTGCCATGGTGGGTGTTTGGCTTTGTTGGCAGTGCCAGAGCCAAATGCCCAGCACCTTCCCTGGGGCTGGGGAGCAAATCCCAGCTCCCCTCCTTGGCCAAAGCTTTCTGCATTATGGACTCCTTGGCGGAGGTGGGGCCGGAGAGTTCGGGGTGCCACATGATTGCCCCAAACTTTGCCCTTGGCATCTGCTGTGGCTGGCCCCCTGAGCTGCTGCCAGCCTTGCTGGGGTCCCATGGGTGCTGCTGGGCTGGGTGCAGGGGCTCTCACCGTGCCAAACCCCAGCCCCTCTGCCAGCCTCCATTTGTGTCTACCCCAGGGCATGGGGACAAGCAGTGGCACAGAGACTCTCAGCTGAGGAGGAGAAGAGGATCTCTGCTGATCTTAAAATCTCTGGACATAACCCTCACCACCACCCTCGACCTCCCAGCCTCTGGGAGAAGGGGGTAGCCACCATGCCAGGAACTTATGGGACAATTAATTCCCCCTCTCATCTGGCCCAACACAGCCTCCCCAGGACTTTAACCCCAGGAGACCCCTGCTGGGGTGCACATGGTGCTGATGTCTCCCTCCCTAATTTTGCACCCCAGGGTAACGCAGGGGCTCTGGTGAGAGCTCTGACAGGACAATGTGGTAACTGTAGCCACCCCTCTCACTTCTGGTGGTTTGGGGTTTTTTTAATGGGGTTTTGTGCAGAGGCCAAGGAGCATAAGGGGCATGCAGGGGCAGCAGCGCCCGGGTGGATCTGGAGCCGTTTTGGTGGTCTCTGCATAGCAAAACCCTGCAGTGCCTACTGGTGAATCAGGCACCAGCCTGGCAAGGCCATGGTGCCCGGGCTGAGCTAAGGGAGATGCCAATAAACAGCCTGAGGATCAGCTCGTCTTGCCTCTGTGTCACCCTGCTGCAGTGGAGAAGGGGCTGGCAGGATGCATCTGTCAGTCCTGCTGCCCTGTGGTGCCAGGATAGGCCTATAATAGGACCCAGAACAGTCTGGGGAACGTGGTGTTCATATTCCTTTGTGTTTCCATCTATAGCTGGACAAAATTGGGACTTGGTGGTGGGACAGGGGAGGAGGGAGGTGACCCCACTGCACCAGGTGCCTTCAGCATCACCCATCACCAGCAGCAGCCACACATCACCAACACCTGGGGAAGCTTTCAGCTGCTCTCACTGACTGCTCTGCCCTTCAGGCCTGGCAGGAAGATCCAGGAGATGCATCTGGGGGTTCATCACCCCCCCAGCAGCTAATAGTATGGGACTGGAGCGAGGGCTGGGGAAGGCTCAGAATGCTGGCAGTGCCAGCAAAGCACTGGCACCCACTTCCTTGGCCAGGGGCTGTTCCCTTGCCAAGGGCTACCAGGACGTGGGACTGTGTGACCTCCATAAACCCTACTGCTGGCAGAGGTGGGGCACATGCTCAGACCCACGTTGCAGAATGGCAGGAATCTGGGGCTGCATTTGGGAACTGGTTGGAGCTGGGGATGTGTAAGCCAGTGTCACAGTCCCACTTCACCCAACCCACGGGCTGGGGAGATGCTGCAGTGGCATTGCTGCCAAGCTGCAACTACTGGCAGAAGCTCTGTCCCCATCTTGGCATGTCACCACAGCCTGGGAGCCAGAGAAGAGGGCATTTCTGACAGGTGACTCATCTGACCTACATGGGAGATGGTGCTGAAGGGAATGCAGCACCCAGGGGTGTCCATCACCTCCCTGGGCAGCAAAGGGAGCCCAGACACCCTGCTTGGGTGGAGTCATTTGCATGGGGGTACAGATGAGGTCTGTGTTTGGCTGCACAAATTCTGTCCCTTGGCTGCAGCCTGGCTCTAGCCCCAGGCATCCCAGCTTGTGCAAAAGACCTTCCTCCCACCAGGGCTGGGACACGGAGACACCAGGCAGAGCAGGTCTGGGGAGTCGAGCAGCATAGGTGAGCTCCCTGTGTGAGGGATGCTCTCCTCCAAGCAGGGCATGTGCCAGGCCCTGTGAGCAATAACGACCCAGTGAGCACCATCACACCCTCTGGACATGTTCTCCATTGCAGGACAGTGGGATGCAGGTAGTGGGAGGTACCTGCGTGGGAGCTGCCTGGCGCAATGGTGTGGCATAGCACCAGCAACCAGTGCAGAGCAGAGCCCTGGCTCTGCACATTTGCCATGGCCCAGTTCATGCCAGGCCATAAGAAGGAGAAGCCAGAGGGTGAAGCAATATCTATGGCAGGTTTGGAGATGGTGCTGTGCCAGGAAGTGAAGCTGCCAGTGCAGCTGTGACCAGAGTGCCCGGGGCCCTGCAGCAGCAGTGGTGGCCAAGCCAAGGTGAGTCCTTTCTGCTCATGGTTTCCCACAGCTGAACGATGCAACACCCGAGGAAGTGGAGGATCCCACATCCCACTGAAGCAGCAGGTTCACTCTCTGCTCTCCGGGGGACCTCTCCAGGACAATTAGTGACCTGCACAGGGCATGAAGCCCAGTGTGGGCACAGCAGATATAAGCCACGTGCCAGTGGCACTAGCAAGAGCTCTCTCTCCTCTGTGCTGCCTCAGTTTCCCCGTGGCACAGATGTAACTGGACTGGGTGGGCTCATGAGAGAAGTCCCCTCTTTCCCACCTCAGATTTCACCACGTTGCTGCCACAACTAGCTTTTGCCAAAAATTCCTCCTGCCTCCCCAGTCCCTCCAGGCAGGTCTGAGCTGCCTGTGCCCAACTCCACTGCTGCTTGCACTGCCAGCTCTTGGCTGCTCCGTGCAGCAGCCAGGCAGGGTGAGCTGTCGGCAGCAGTCAGTCCCTGGGGACCAAATTGTCCTTGACGTCTCTCCTGACTGCTGCTCAGTGGTGGCCTGCAGTCCTCCCAAGGGCAAAGCACTGCTTGCTTATCAGGTGATAAGCCAAAGCAGGGCGAAGGGGAGAGCTGCACCCCCAGACCTTGCTCAGGAGTGGTACCTACTTGCTGCCCCAGATGTGACTGGGAAATGTTTGTGTGCCAGAGACGGGGAGGGGGTGGCTTGTAAAGCTGGGCTGAATTCTGTCATATGTCTTTATTTCTTTAGTTTGGAGGAGGCAGGTTTGTTTTCCAGGATGAGATTAGCTCAGGCAAGGAGGGAATCAGAGCAAAGACAAATGCTGGGTGCACGGTGGAGGAGACCAACCCTGCAGCCTGGGCTCTACCTCCAGATTTCTCCAATTCCCTGCCAGCTCTCAGGGCAGAGCTGAGTGTCCCCACCTTCCCCTTGCCTTGGGCTGGGACAGCCTGTCCTTCCATGCCAGGAGTTAAATGGGACTCGGCGCATCCTCAGAGCCCCATGTGCCCCAGGCCCTGCTGCCTCCTTTGCTGTGCCAGCTTGGGAAGATCACTGCACGGGTAGAGCTGCTGGTGGCAAGGATGGCAGCAGAGTCCTCTTGGAGTGTCAGGGAGAAGAGAGCGGCGAAGAGAGAGGACCCAGGTGTGTGCACCCTGTCCCACAGGTGCGGGTGCCCAGCACCCTGGCCCAGTGTCCCTGTGCTGAAGCTCTGCCAGGGAAGAGGTTTTCCATGGGTGCTGCCAGCCGCAGTGGATCCTTGCAGCAGCTGTGCTCCAGATGGGATCCTGTGGCCAGGTGATGGTTTTCTGGGCAGGCACCAAGCTGTGGGAGCCTGTTCCCTGACACTGCTGGCCAGGGGATCATTCCAGGTGGGAAAGGTGAGTGGCTGCATGGAGAGTCTGCCTGCAGCAGGCTCTGACCTGCACACAGTGTGTTCTGGTTGTCACCAGTGCACCCATGGGTGCAGAGGTGCCAGCAGTGAATGGGTGGTGAAGTCCTGCCAGGGTGTGCTAGTTAGATGGGTAACTGCTCACCCCATGCAAAAAGCATGGGGAAGGGGTGAAATGGCACAGCTGTGGGTGCAAACTGGTGTCTGGGGAGATGGCAGAGGCTGTTGGGGAGGTTCCTGGCAGCAGCCCTGAGGCTGGAGGGATTGGGGGTGTATGGGGGCAATGTGCCATTCCTGCACTCTGGGGTGTCTGGATGGTGATCCTCACACCCTGCTGTGGAGGTGGAGCTTAGGGAAAGCACCCACCTCGCTTGGCAGCTTATCCTGCATGGCTAAGGCAGCATTGGCAGACAAAGCTGGCAGGCACTGGCAGCAGGAGTGCTGCTGGGAAACTTGGGCACTTCTCCCTGCCCTGCTTTTCAAAGTGCTTTTCAAGCCTTTTCTTTTTTCTTCTTTGCTTTCAAAAGCTGCTGAGAAGCAATAAAAGAAATCAGCGATGGGTTCAGGAAGGGTGGGAACGATGCAAGGACTCACTCTTGCACTCCTGAGGCTCCCAGCACCCTAATCTCACTGCTGTCTCCCTAAGGCTGGATCCAGCCCCGGGGCTCAGCATGGCCCAAGCTGCCACAGAGGGCAGGGGAGGGGGCCTGTCTCTCCCAGGCAGTTTTTCAAGTTGAGTGGGTGCTTGCTCTTCCTAGAGCGAGTTAGCCCAGCCAGTGGGAGCCTTCCCTGCCAGCTCCCACCAGCCAGCTGATGATAATCCCTCCTGACTGTGCTGTCACAGCCAGCACTGTGCTCCTGTGACAGCATCAGGTGAGGCGAGCAGCACTGCACCAGTGCCACACCAGCCTTCAGTTGACACTTGCTGGCCCCATACCAGTGGGTAAAGCTGCTCCTACCAGCAAACCCTCCTCCTCTTCCTCACCCACCAACAAACCATTGCTGCATCCAGCAACAGCTCCCAGGGGACCCCTGCTCAACTGCAGGCACAGGACTGTGCCTTCTGCCTCAGTTTCCCTATACAGAAAACAAGGAGAACAAAACTTGCTGACCAAACCTGCTATGAAAATGGCACCACTGTGAGCTGAAGAAGCATAGCATGGGAAGCTGCCCGCCGGCACCAGTGGAGGTGGGGAGGTGCTGGACACCAGGCTGTGCCCCGGGTGGTTTGGTCCTGGTGCTCAGCCCAGCAAAACCCCTCTTCTGTGTCACCTCCAGCATCTCCATGGTGCCACACTTGCCCCCACTGCCTCCATGGTTATGTCGCAAGTGACCGCCTGCCCTTCCTATGATGGGAGGTGTCAGCAGCAGATGAGCCATCAAAGCATCCGGTGCTGCCCAGCCCTGGCTGCTGCTGCAGCCACAGGACCCTGACTTGATGCCACCAATCTGGTAGAACTGGGGGAACATGGGAACAGAGTTTATTCCACCCCTGACATGAGAAATCTTTGTCTCCCTGCAGTGTTGTGTTCCAGCAGTCGAGCCCCCAGAGTCACACAGCTGAGGCATCCCAAGGCCTCACTCACCACCCCATAGGCCCCAGCCTGGCTCCTTCCAGAGGCAGCAGACGCTCTGCAATATGCAAGAAACGCCGCATTAGGCAGATTCGGGATAATCTCTTCTCTCCCGCCCCTTTCCTCCCACAAAGGTCTCGCCTTAATCCTCGAGAACGGCTCTGCAGCCCTGCACTCTCCCTTTCAGCCCATCTCCAGCGAGGTGGTGGCCACGGTGGTCACACCATCGTGTCCCAGCCGTGGTGGCCCTGCCATCACAGCCCAGCTGAGGACCACCCAACCACCCCACAGTCCAGAGTGGCCTCAAGGCCCGTTGAGGTGGATGGACCAGCGGGGATGGCTGGTGATGGGGAGCTGGGGAACGGTGGTGGGTGAGTGTAGGTGCTGCAGCCTCACGGGTGTCGCAGTCATGCGTGGAACAGGGCCACAGTTGATGCCCCAGAGTTGAACCTGCCTTGTCCTGACGTCACACGCTCTTAATTCTCCTTAATTAATTAGAGTCGGTCACATCCCCTTTGTCTGCCAGAGCTGCAGTCACCCCCTTGTCCCGCTCCTGGGGACCCCACTCGGGACCCCTCCTGAGGAAAGAGATCTGGGACTCCTCACTATCGCGGACCCTCACACCTCCCCTAGGGGGCGTGGCAGACCCCCGACAGTGAGCCTACTCGGGGACACACAACTCCATCCCCACCCTCCCGGGGGACACACCCGGGACCCCCACGGGCGGGGCCGCGCCCGAGACGAGAGTTCCTCCCCCCTGCCCCACTCGGGTTTGAATGGAGGGTGTAGGGCTATCCTGTGACGCGGCACCACGCCATTGGCCCGGGCGGGGCGATGACATCATGCCCGTGGCGGCGGTAGTGGGGGGTGCAGCTCCGCTCCGGCTCGCTCGGCTCGGCTCGGCTCGGCTCGGCCAGGCCATGGACCGGCAGCGGGTCCCGGGCGCACAGGTACCGGAGGGTAAGGAATGGGGGGGACCGGACCACGCTGTGGCTCCGTTGGGCTCGGCACGGCTCGTTTCGCCTTAGCAGCGGAGGACTCAGCCGGAGCCATTGTCCGGCGGCGGGCGGGGTCCCTGGGGCTGCCCCGAACCCGGCGCCGGTACCGGGCTGGGGGCGGCGGTGACCCAGCCACACGCCCACTGAAACGTGAGGCCGGTCCGCGACGAAAGAGTTAACGGCATACGGAGCCGTGTTTGCTCAGCGTGGGGCAACCGGTCGCTGCTCACCCCGCCCTGGCGGCCGCTCTCCCGCGGCTCCCGGGGGAGCTCTGACGCGGGGGTTCGCGGTGCCCGGGGCTGGTGGTGGCCGCAGCCGGGGCAGTGGGTGCTTGTGGCTCTTCTCGGAAAGGCTGATCTTTCCCGTGCTGGACCGGGTCCAGCTGCACCCCTGGGCTGGCCGGGGCTGGGCGCAGGCGGGTGCTGAGTCAGAGCTGCCCGAAATTCCCCCTCCAGCCCTTCCCCCTGCAGCCTGGGACAGGGTCAGGGCTTCCCAGCCAGCTCTGCTCGCCATCCCTAGGGAGCACACGCCAGGTTCTGTGGGTGCCCCGGTGAACACAAACATGTCTGGCTCTTCAAGCCTGGGGATGGGGCTGGCTCCCAAATCCACTCCGGTGCCCAGAGGGTGAGGAACTGGTGGGCAGAGATTGGTCATGGGGAGCTGGACTCAGCCCTCGCCGCCCTGGTTTGACCCCGGCGTTGACAGCGTTAAGTATGGATGTTTCCGAGTGCCGAATCTATAGATCAGGAGGGCTGGTTTAAAGGCAGTTGGGATCATTAGCGATTTTTGGGGAGCGACTGAGGCATGGAGTGAGGGAGCGAAGGGAGCCCAGGTCTCTGTACTCTGGAACGGGGCTTTCTCCCTGGCTGGACACACAGTAAACAACTCTGTTTTGGACACTGCTCCCTCGGAGACCATGGAATGAATCCAGCACCGAGGAGCTTCAGTGGGTTTAGGTCCTGGGGAGGAAGAGAAGAACTGGCCTGAGTTCCCATGGACTGTGCCATGGGCTCGACCCAGTGCTGAGGCTCCCACCGTGACCCCTCAGGGCAGCCCCACGCCGGTGCCCACAGGCTGCCCCGCTGCCGGCAACGTTGTGCTGACTGTGGCGGTCTCTCCCTTTGTTCCCTGGGTTTTTGTCATGAGCGCAAAGAGCAGCCATGGACCCCCTGAGCTGGCCGGCTGCGGGGTGCTGGGCTCCGCTGGCAGGTATGGTGCCGTGGCCAAGCCGTGGGAAGCCTGCGTGTTTACTTCCCGTCCACCCCAGCGAAACCGCAGGAATTTGGAGCCTGGCAGAGGTCGGGAGGTCTGTTTAGCCCCGGTATCCTGTCGGACCCCAGCCAGATCCCGTTGTGAGAGATGGAGCCAGAGCCAGCGAAGAGATAACCTTTCCCCCCCGGAAATGTGCCCTCCTCTCCGTGCAGAGCCAAAGGCTGGTTCGTGGCCCCATGGCAGGAGGATTTATGGTCCTGTGCTTGTTCTGGCGTGTCCTCCCGATAGTTCCTCGATGAACTCTGGCTAGCTCCCGGTCGCCGGCAGTCCCTTGGGAGGCACTGCTTTGCTTTTGGCACCAGCGTGCTGCCTCTGGGCCGACAAGTTCCTCAGTTTGGTGCTGATCGGCGTGGCCATGGCCCTGGCGAGAATCAAACTTTGTCTCCTGGTGAGCTGTCTTGGTGGCCATGGTTCCGATGCTGGCTGCCGGCTCACTTTCCACTTCCAAGCTGCTCCGTGGATCCCACGGCTGAACTGCACGGCATCCCGGTGCCAGGGACAGGACCAGACCTGTCACCCGCGCCAGGGAGGAGGCGGTCACCGGGGCGCCTGGGCTGCCCGCACTAACAGGACTGTCTACCCCCAGGCCCTGGGAAGACTCACTGGGGAGCCCAATACGAGGGTGTGACAGCAAGCTGGTCCCCTCCTGGGGCTGATGGTGGCAGGGTGTGATCTGTGCCCTGTCTCCAGCAGTTGTCTGCCAGGCAGCAACTTCAAAGAGATGCCTGAGCCGGATCCCTGAGGGGCAGCGCACCGGAAAGTGGGGCTGAGCAGCCGGCATGTCCTCCCTGCCCGGCGTGTCCTCCTTGCCCCTGTGCGGGTTCTCCCTGCCCCCTGGCAGTGAACCGGGGGGGTCTGGCTTGTCCAGCTCAACCCCTGCGCCAGCGACTCCCAGGGTGGGGAGAGCATCCTCTGATCTCTGGGCTGGAGGGTGCTGCCTGGGGTGCTCTGCATGGCAAAGCTGGGGAGGCTTGTTTGGAGCCAGCTGGGCCAGCTGAGATGCTTTCCTCTTCTGCAGGTTTGGTTCTCCCAGCCTCTGAGTGGGAAGAGACAGGGACAGGATATGTGGAAATGTGGCTGGACTTGGTGTTTTCTCTCTGCCCAGTCACTGGCCTCTTTCTTTAAGCCACTTGTGCCTCTAGTGCCTGTGGGTGACTAGTGTTAAGTAGGATGAGATGAGGAAGGTGAGGGATGTCTTGTGGGAGGACTGAACTGTCAGGGCTTGCTGCCTGCTTGGTACCTGGCTGGGGCTGTCCCAGCCTCCACCCTGGCTGCAGGACCCTGCTCTCCTGCAAGCAGCCATCCAGCTGAAATCTTGTCCCCAGAGGCTTGATGCTCTCACTCCCTGGAGCTAGTGGTCCCAAAGGTCTGAGAGGGTATGTGGGAAGTATGTGGGAAGCAGCACATGACCTGTTGGGACACTTTATCCCTCTTGTTCTCAATGCACATTTGCAGATCCCATTCCCTCCCCTTTCCCCAAAGCCCTGCTGGGACTTGGCCATGCTCTGGGCTCACTGCCCCAGGACAGGCAATGCTGCCAGCCTGACTGTGAAGTCTCTCAGGTTACAGAGCAGCTTCGCCTGGTAGGTAGCTGGAGAGGTAGCAGTGAAGCCTCCCTGGCCTGGTTTCCTTTGTGAAAGTGCCGGTGGTGGGAATGTCACAGGATCTACTTTCCTCTTCCCCAAGTGAGAAGAGGAGAAAAGGGCTCTGTGTCCTGCTCCCCCCAGGGAGGACGGAGCCGGCAGCCAGGCTACGCAGACAGCAGCATCCCACCACACTGCCGTCACCTCTCGGAGTGACCTAGGAGTGAAGCATTGAGGGGGGTGGGGTGGATTTTGGACGCTGTGAAAAAGCTTTGTGGGCAGGACAGCTTCTTTGGAGGCTGTGATGGTGATGGAGAGCTGCTGGCCAAGGAGGCTGCCGCAGCAGGCTGGTAACACTCCAACCTCCTGGTGGCCCCTTTGCCGAGCCTTGCAAAGTATCTCACAAATGCTGAACTTGGCCCCGAAATCTAAATACAAGGGAGGGACAGTCCCCAGATGGCCTAAATCAGCAGCACGGTTGCCTGGCCCAGCTGGGGAGCTCGCCGGGAGTGTTTGTTTTATGTAAAACCAAAGGCTGGAGGAATGCTGGGCTGGAAGGAGACCTCGTGAGGGGAACACGTTTGTGCCATGCACATGATCTGCTGGGTGGGTGTGAGATCCTGAGCAGGGGAGCTGGGCTCTGGTGAACTCCTCATCTGCGTTCAGGTGGGGTGAGCAGGAGAAGAAGTTCACCCAGCTCCTGGTTTGGAGGTGCAGAGTGGGTGGTATGGCTGCTCTGTCTCTTTCCCCATGTGCTCCGAAGGCAGTCACAGAATCATGGAATTGTTTTGGTTGGAAAAGACCTTTAAGATCATTGAGTCCAACCCCTGACCTAACACTACCATGGCCATTAAACCATGTCCCAAAGTGCCATGTCCACATGGTTTTTGAACACCTACAGGGATGGTGACTCCACCACCTCCCTGGGCAGCCTGTTCCAATGCCTGATCACCCTTGCAGTAAAGAAATTTTTCCTAATATCAAACCTAGACCTCCCCTGGCACAACTTGACGCCATTTCCTCTCATTCTATCGCTTGTTATCAGGGAGAAGAGACCAACACCCACCTCACTCCAGCCTCCTTTCAGGTTGTTGTAGAGAGGTTCATGTTTCTACCTTCCTAGGGTAGTGGGATCATGCATGGACGGAGGGGGAGCATGATCGCTTGCTGCCAGCTCCATGCCATGGGGCATGCCTGTGCTGCCTGGCCCCACATGGAAGCTGTGTGTAGGTGGGATGGGCACTGGAACTTTGCACCCACGTGGGGTCAGAGTCCGTCCTGCCTGCATGGAAATGGCCTGGCTGCAGCCTATCTGAGGCCCCACTGCTGTGGCAGGGGACAGACAGGTGCCATGAGGCAAGTTTGGGGAGGGGCAGAGGGCAGGACCCCTTTCCTAGCTGTGCTGGGATCTGCGGGCAGACGCTGTGATTTCCTGTGGTGTCTGCCTGAGTGGGTACAGGACAGGGCTGTGCCAGAACAGTGCTGCCATCGCTGCCCATGGGCTACGGGGCTGGGCCTTGCTTTCGATTGACTCTGCAAAGCCATCCAGCTACTTCTTGAGACTGAGTGGGAAATGGGAGGGATGTGGCCCCTGTCCTGAGGCTTGACCAGAGGACAGACGTAGGTCCTTTCCCCATGTGTGTCACAGGGCCAGAGTGTCGCCGGCAGTGCCCGAAGGGAGGAAGAGGGCGGCCATGAGCCCTTCCTCCCTAACAGCCTCTCCCTGGACCACCTGGGGCTGCCTGGCGCCAGGGGAAGTGTGGGATATGGTGACGTGGTCGCTGTCCTTCTCCCCTTCTGTGTGGTTGTGGACACTGGGCTGAACTGATCAGCCGGTGGCACCATGGTGGCCATGGGGAAGAGGAACACGGTCCACATCCCAGTCAGCCAGGGCTCTCCTTACCTCTGCCACCACCCCTGAGTTACAGCAGTGACGGTGAGGTGGCACAGCCACCTATGGGCTCAGAGCAGGGTTATAGTCAGGAGCAGCTTGACAGCTTTGTGGAGTTCAAGGGCATCATCGAGGCTGCTTTCCCGTGTCCCCATCCTGCCAAACACGAAGCAGTACCCGCAGAGTGCCTGCCTGTCCCCATCCTGGCCCCCCCCCCACCTTGCTGCTGGGCTGACGGTGCCTCCCGGGGGCTCTGCGCCCTCCTCACACACTTCCTGCCGTCTGTTTCCAATTCCTCCTGGCGTCTGCTCCTCCCTGCTTTCTTCCAATTAAAAAAAAATAAAAATCCCAGGCATCCCCTCGGCGCGCGGCTCCCAGGCTCCAGTGGTGTTGTGCTCTGCTCTGGTGGCTTGAGGCGGTGCTGGGAGGGAACGGTGGGTGCCCACGGTGCCCTGCATCCCTCTTTATGCCTGTGGGGCAGAGGATTGGGAATCATCCTGCAACAGATCCGTGCCCAGGTCTTGTGGTCTTTTCTGCATGACTGCTCTGTGGGTGGGGTCTAGGATCTGCTTGTTTAGGGAGGATGGGGAACCTGGGGGTAAATGGGGACCTGTCTTCTCCAGAACCATCATGGAGAGCAGAGTGGCTGGCAGGCCTTGTTTTGCAGCCTGGTAGGGTGAGGGCTAATGTCGGCAGAGCCGTGTCCATCTGTGTTTTCAAAGCCTGACCACGTCCCTCTCTCTCATTCCCTAGGAGTGACCTGTCTGTGACACCGGTGGGAGCCCAGCCGCGGAGCGCCAAGTGCGAGCAGCGGCCAGGTCCGTGGGACGTGCAGCTCCAGCTCGGACACCCTGGTAGGGCGCAGCAGAACCCTTCTCCGACGCAGCGATGCCGATCCTCAAGCAACTCGTCTCCAACTCTGCCCACTCCAAGCGGCGCTCCCGGGCCGACCTGACGGCCGAGATGATCAGCGCGCCCCTCGGGGACTTCCGCCACACCATGCACGTGGGGCGAGCGGGGGACGCCTTTGGGGACACCTCTTTCCTCACCAGCAAAGCTGGGGAGCCGGGGCCGGAGGTGTGCGAGGAGCCAGGCGGCTCCAAGCCCAGCCTGCTCTCCCGCCGCTTCCGCAGCAGCAAGCGCTCGCAGTCGGTGACGCGAGGTGACCGCCGGGACATGCTGGGCTCGCTACGGGACTCGGCGCTCTTTGTGAAGAACGCTGTCTCCCTGCCCCAGCTCAACGAGAAGGAGGTGGACAGGAGTGCGGGACAGCTGCCCAAGAGCCTCTCCTCCAGCCCTGTCAAGAAGCTCCCCGAGGAGATGAGCCCCGAAGAGCAGCAGCGGTCGAACGGGGCGGCCGCCGGGCCCCTGAGCCCCAGCTTGGATGAGCGTGACTTCGGGGACATCACGGACCTGCCCGTCGTGGTGCCCAAGAGCGGGGCAGGCATGAAGCATGCCGAGTCTATCATGTCCTTCCACATCGACCTGGGGCCCTCCATGCTTGGGGACGTCCTGAGCATCATGGATAAGGAGCAGTGGGAGCAGGACGAAGACCCTGAGGGAGAGGACAGCCATGATGAGGAGGCAGGTGCCACCTTGCCTGGCTCCCCAGTGCCAGCAGCTGTGCCAACCCAGAGCCCATCTCGTGTCACCGGTGGCTGCGGCCCCAGGGACAGCACTTCGGTGTCCAGCTGCACCTCGGGGCCAGAGGAGTGCAGCCCTGTCCCCAGGCCACCAAGCCAGCAAGGAGGTCCCACAAAACGCCCCGACAAGGAGTTCTCGTTCGCTGATGAGGATGACGATGAGATCAGAGTATAAAAGGCAGGCGGCCGAGCCAAGGGCTCTGGTTCTCATTTGCGGTTGCTTGGACACGGAGCCGAACACCCTGGTGCTGCAACGGGTGGCATTGGGGAAGAGACTCAACTCCTCACTTGTTCCCTCTCCCCATCTGATAGAGGATATGCTGTGGCAGGACAGTGTTCTGTTCCTAGGGCTGGGGGCAGCCCTGAGGTGTTTTGGGCCCCAGAGAGCTCCAGCACATTCCAGGAGAGGAAAGCAGACTCGATTTTGGTTCTTTCTGTTGGACTTTGGATATTAGCTCTTCTCTTTTCTACCCTCTGCCCATGTAAAGCAATATAGGATCAAACAAGATGAGGCTTCCAACTTTTAGCCCCTTTAGTAATATATTATTTGTTGTTTTGGGTTTTTTTCCCCTGACATATGGTTTTTACTGCTCTCTGATTTGTACTTAACTTTCTTTACTCTTGCTTTTGGTTTTCATGGAGGGAAGGACTTAGCTCTGGAGCTCAGAATGGGCTCTAGACTGTGGGCAGCTCCAGCTTCCCAGGTTTCTTGGGGGCTTTCTGCAGACCAAGACCCTACAGCCCTGCGCTGTGGTAGGGGCTTGCTCCTCATCCCTTGGATCCACCCCAGATGTCTGATCCGTGGGAGTGCCCCCTGGCACTGGCTGCTCCTAGGGATGTTGGTGGTAGCATGAGTCTGTCCGCTGTGGAAGGAATGCCAGCTGTGAGCCAGGCTGAGCCCCAATGTTCTCTGTGCTGGGCAGCCACCATTGTGGGCCTGCCTGGGCAGTGCCAACACTGGCCTGGTGCAGGCGGGTGGCAGAGGAGGGTTTTATACCATGTATGTACAAATGCAAAGAATAAAAGGAAAAGGTAGTGACAACAGTGGCCTGGCTTCCTGGGGGATGAGATTTGGGAATGTATTTGCAGCCTGCTGCACAGGTGGGCACTGGCTTTCTCTGTGCTGCCATTACTCCCAGACCCTGTCTTGCTGGCATGCCCTGGCTGGTGTCCTGCTCAGTGGCCAGTCCCCTGGCTGGCATTTCAGCACCTGCAGTGGCCACGCTTTCTCTGCTGTCCATCGCGTGGGGCCGCCTGCGGTGGGAGGAAGCAGGCAAGCTCCTGCTGTCCGGATCTGGCTCGGGGCTGCTACCCTTCAGCCAGGCTGGTTCCTGCCAAGGGACAGCCCTGCCAAGATGCTGCTCTCCTCCCTGCAGCCCTATTCCCTGCCAACTAGGGAGGAGGGGAAGGTAATGGTGGGGCAGGACTGGCTGTCCCCACTCCCATGGGCTGGGGGCCAGAGCTGGGATTGTCCTGGGTGCTCCCAGCCCTGTGGGGGTGTTTTGGCTTCAGGCATGGCAAGCAGAGCAGGTCTCTTCCCATCCCACAGCTCAGCCCCTGGTGCAAGCTGGGCTCTGTCAGGGCTGGGGCTGCATCTGCTTCCAAGCACCACTGATGGAGCTGGGCTGTGGTGGAATGAAGCTCTGGGAGCAACTCCAGAGCCATTCCTCAAGGAGATAGAGAACATGGCTCTTCTGGGAGCTCTGTCCAAGCTCTCGTCACTGGTGATGGAAGGGGAGGAAAGGATCTGGCCACTCCATCATCTGGCTGTAGAAGGGGCTGGGTGCCCCTGTCCTGGAAAGAGCTCCCCTGGTGAAACCATTAGGGGCAGGCAAGTGCTGTGCCAAAATGGGGACACAATGGGGTCCTGTGCGTGTGCCAGGCCCGACACAACAGCCTGTGGCATGGGACATTGAGCTATTGTCTGGGACAGGGAGAACAACAGCAGCTGCAGCTGGTTGCTCTGAGCTCACTGGGCTGCTTCTGCCCCGGTCACTGCTGCACAGCCTCCCAACCCTGTGCCAGGGTCCCAGGGATGCTGCCTCCCTGCCCCTGTGCTTAGTACCCATCCCCTGAGCCAGTGGTTCTGGTCCCTGCCTCCTGGGAGGTCACCAGGATGCTCTGGGGGACCTGAATCCTCTTGTCCCTTAGGGATGCCTTCATGTAAGGCAATGGGGCAGAGCAGGTCACAGAGTTTTGTACCCTCTCCTAGAACCACCTCACTCCCTGAGGCCTCGCTGGTGCTGTGGGGAGGGGAGAGGCCCTGGGGTGACCCAGCCCTGGCTGCCTGCGAGCATCACTTGGCAATGGCCATCTTTGTGACGCCTGTCGGCTCCAGCATCCCTCTTGGCAGCACCGTGCTGCCGCGAGCCGACGGGGCAGAAAGCATCCGCTGGCTCGTTGAGCAGGCACGGGACACGGCCACACTCGATGGCCCTGGCACACCGTGAGCAAGCAAGCACAGAGCTAGCACAATGGGTCCTAGGCTAGTGGGGATGGCAGATTGGCTGGGCTGCACCTACAGCCTCCCCAGAACTCTCCATCTCCTCAGTGTGGGATGTGGGGGGTGTGTGTGTGATGCAGCTGGCACAACTGCTTGGTGCTGGGTGGGTGCACAGCACCCTGTGCTGCAGCACCCCCAGGCAGTTCTCCAGCAGCACTGGTCCAGTGCATTTATAGCTAGTGACAGAATGGGAGCAGGTCTCCATCCCCGATGTGTCAGGCCATGTCGCTCCGGGCGTGTGCCAGGGACGCGTGTGGCCCCGGGAGCTGTGTGATGGAGGAGGGATGGAGCATCAGGCTAAACTCAGGGGTTGTGTGGTCATTTCTACATGGGCCCCAGGAAGCAGTCATGCCTGGCACATGCTGCTACAGCCTGGCACGTGTGCAAGCCCCCAGCCCAGCAGCAAAGGCTGAAGGGGTTTGTCAAAGGAACATGGCAAGTGCTGGGTCCTTCGTTTTGGTCACAACAGCCCCAGGCAATGCTACAGGCTTGGGGCAGAGTGGCTGGCAAGTTACTTGGCAGAGAAGGATCTGGGGGTGCTGGTCAACATCTGCCTGAATGGGATCCATCAGGGTGCTCAGGTGGCCAAGAAGGCCAAAAGCATCCTAGCCTGGATGACAAATAATGTGGTCAGTAGGACCAGGGATGTGATCTTACCCCTGGTACTCAGCACTGGTGAGCCTGCACCCTGAGTATTGGGTTCAGTTTTGGGCCCCTCACTACAAGAAGGACACTGAGGTGCTGGAGTGTGTCTAGAGAAGGGCAGTGAGGATGGTGAGGGATCTTGAACACAAGTCCTGTGAGGAGCACCTGAGGGAGCTGGGGTTGCTCAGCCTGGAGGAAAGGAGCATGAGGAGAGACCTTGCTCTACAACTCCCTGAAAGAAGGTAGGGGCTGACCTCTTCTCCCAGGTAATAAGTCATAGAATGAGAGGAAATAGCCTCAAGTTGTGTCAGGGCAGGTTTAGATTGGATGTTAGGAAAAAATTCTTCACCGAAAGGGTCATCAGGCACTGGCACAGGCAGCCTGGGGAGGAGGTGGAGTCACCATCCCTGGAGGTGTTTAAAAGACGTCTGAATGAGCTGCTTAGGGACATGGTCTATCAGTTGTGCACAGGGAGACGTTAGGTTATGGTTGGACTCTATGACCTTTANTGCCTGAATGAGATCCATCAGGGTGCTCAGGTGGCCAAGAAGGCCAAAAGCATCCTAGCCTGGATGACAAATAATGTGGTCAGTAGGACCAGGGATGTGATCTTACCCCTGGTACTCAGCACTGGTGAGCCTGCACCCTGAGTATTGGGTTCAGTTTTGGGCCCCTCACTACAAGAAGGACACTGAGGTGCTGGAGTGTGTCTAGAGAAGGGCAGTGAGGATGGTGAGGGATCTTGAACACAAGTCCTGTGAGGAGCACCTGAGGGAGCTGGGGTTGCTCAGCCTGGAGGAAAGGAGCATGAGGAGAGACCTTGCTCTACAACTCCCTGAAAGAAGGTAGGGGCTGACCTCTTCTCCCAGGTAATAAGTCATAGAATGAGAGGAAATAGCCTCAAGTTGTGTCAGGGCAGGTTTAGATTGGATGTTAGGAAAAAATTCTTCACCGAAAGGGTCATCAGGCACTGGCACAGGCAGCCTGGGGAGGAGGTGGAGTCACCATCCCTGGAGGTGTTTAAAAGACGTCTGAATGAGCTGCTTAGGGACATGGTCTAACAGTTGTGCACAGGGAGACGTTAGGTTATGGTTGGACTCTATGACCTTTATGACTCTACAACACGAGGTGTGACCTGACCAGGACCCTGAGGACATTGTTCTGTCCTGGCAGTCACCAGGCGCTGGAGAGCAGGACTGGTGGTGTGCTGCCGGTGCTGCTCTGCACCCAGCAATGCTCCAATCACTCAATCCCCTCACACAGGATCCCGTCTCTGTTACCTGAGCACTTCCTTACAGCACTCAGGCTGCTCTGGGCTCAGTTGAAGGCTGAGCAGCAGCCCTGGTGTGAAGGAGCTAACCCAGCTCACAGCCAGCCCCAAAGCCCCTGGTGATGCATCAGGGAGGCTCAGGCCAGTGCTGTGCCCCAGAGCTGGGGCTGGAGGAGAAGCAGATGTCGGTGCAGAGAGGCAATGAGGTGGGGGGGGGGGTGTAGTGGTGATGGGGGCTTAGGGCTGAGCTCCCTGCAGCTGGGCGGCAGCACCAGGCAATCATGGCTGCAAATGGAGATCAGATGTGAGCAGCTTCACTCTTTAAATGCAGCACTCTTGGCTGCTGCCTGGCTCTGGGAGGAGGGTTTCTGAGTGCTACTAGGGCTCAGTCTGGCTGCAGTGTCCTGCGGAACGTGGTGTGCCCTTAGGGGCCCTGTGCTGTCCTCAGACCTGCCAGCTCCTTTGCTGCTGTGCTCCCTGCCTGGACTGAGTTGGAGGTGCAGGAGTGATGCAGGAGTGATGCAGCTGAGGGTGGCTGGTATGGAGAAGATCATGCTTGACTCAGACTGATGCAGAGGAGCAGCAAGGAGCTCAGTCCCTGCCCCTCCCAGGTGTGGACAGTAAGTTTGGGACAGAGTACTGTGGCATCCTTGAGGTCTGTGGCATCCCTGGAGGGTTAAAGGGGTTCAGGAGGTGCTGGGGTTCTCCTTGCTGGTGCTTCTGGCTCTTGTTGCTCTCATTAGGATGCTGGAATACCTCTGATCCTGCCACCTCCCTAGGCTCTGGCCTGAGGGACCTAGGTGGCTGTCTCTGGGCATTGCTCCTTCACAGATGCAGCTGGCATGGAGTTGTGGGGGATGCCAGCAGGGAGGGCTGAGATGCTCTTACTCTTGATGGCACAGTGGTCCTAGCTTTGGGGCTGGTGAGTCAGGCACTCCCTGCCCTGCTTTCCCCCACGAAGCTGGAGCTGGCCCTGGCCCTCCACAAGCCCTTCCACCAAGGGCTGTGCACCAAGGGTGAATGCTTGGAATGGAATTGGACCACTCCCACCCTGCAAGATCCTGTGGACACCGAGGAGCCAGATGGGCCTCTCTGCTCCGTGGCCAGCCTGGGTTCATGGCAGATTGCTCCATGCCCTACAGCCAGTGGGTTGGCAGGTTTGGCCCAAAATGGGTACTGAGGATTGCTTGAACACCTCCAGGGCACCCAGACCTTGGCAATGCCTGGGGGGCTAAGCCCCGTGCTCCAAGTGAGTGCTGTAAAGCTTCTGTATGCCCTGAAAAAGCTTCTGCTGGCATGTCCCAGGCCAAGGAGCTGAGGGGTGCTGGGGGTTCCTGGTGCAGCAAGGACTGGAGAGGCTGCTGGGGGCTGTGGGGCATGGGAAGGCTGTGTCAATGTGGTGCCCTTTCTGACATGTTGACAGGGAGAAGATGGTGGTGTGCAAGCACTATCTGGGTGGGCTCTGCAAGAAGAGTGCTGGGTGTGACTTCCTGCACCGGCACGATGTGGCCAACGCGCCCAAGGGCTATTTCTACACCAAGTTTTGTAGCTGAAGGACCAGGCTGGGGACCTCAGGGAGCCTCTCCCACCCCATCCCCCGTGTCCCTCGGGTCTGGCCTCGAGCAAGTGCCTGATGCCACCTCCTGTCTGTGGGAAGAAATGTCGTGTCGCTGGCATCCACTCAGGGCCAAGCCTGGGTGCTCCCTGGGCACTTTGGTTCCTCCCATCCAGCCCACCCTTGAGCAGTTTTCACTTTGTGGATTAAGTGCACATTGTCCCATCCCCTACTCCAGCAGGTGAGTGCAGCAACAAAAACTGTCCCTTCCTGCACCTCGAGGCCACCACCAGCACCATAGGCTGTCCCTGGTATGACTCTGGTTTCTGCAGGCACAGTGAGCTGCCAGAAGGGGTGCTGGGGTGAGCTGGGGCTGCCCATGGTCCCTAGCCATGGGAGATAGGGGGTCCAGACTCCATTGCTGGCCCAACCTTATGCCACTTCTGAGGTAACAAATTCAGAGTGAGGTGAACTAGAGTGGGCTATCTAGGGTGGGACTGGGTGCCCAGTGGAGGCCTGGGGCAGCAAAGACCCCAAAGAGCTGAAGGGGCATGGGGCTGCTGGGGGAAACTGGGCTCCAGAAATCCCTGTGGGGCACGCTGCAAAAGTGGCTGTGGCCCTTGTCCTTACAAGGGTGATTTGGGTCCTGGTCTGAGCTAAGTGAACCCCTTTGGTCTCTTCCCATGTCCAACGTGGCTGGTGACCACAGGGTTTGGAGTGGGTGGGCAGAGGACAGCCCTGCTCTCCATGGAGATCCCTGCATCTGTTGCCTCAGCCCCAGGACAGACCTGAAAGGCTGTGGGAGCTGTGGGGGGATCCAGGGGTGCTGCCTGCTGTGTCCCAGCATTACCTTCCTGGCCCCTCTGCTCCTCTCCAGCCTCAAAGGTAGGCTGATGATGAGCAGCATGGATCCATCCAAGGTGATGTAGGGAAAGGCCTGTGGCATTTTCTTGAGCTGAAGCATGTTTTGCTCTGTGCTCTGCCTATCAGGGTGATGCATCAGTTGCTCCTGCCCCACAGCTCTTGTTTCTGCCTTGGCTCTTGTGGGACAGTAGCTGCCAGCTCCTGTCCTAGGGAGCTGGCTGTCCCTGAGGGCTGGTACAGCTGGATCTGGCTGCTGCAGAGAATGGATGCAAGGATGTGCCACCCATAGAACCCCCTCCACCAGCCAACAGTGCTACCCAGCACCTGGCAGCACATCTGTGTGACGCTAGTAGATGCCTCTCAGGTCCACAGAACCTGCTTCAAGGTGAGAATGGGAGGGCTGGGAGCAATGGTCTTGCCCTGGAGGGAGGGTAAAGTGCTATGGCAAGGGACAACGTGGCACAGGGACTCCCACAGTGCTCTCCAAACTGCTCCCTTGACTCTGGATATTTTATCTTCCCCCTGGGCTGTTTCTGGGTCTTTGGCAGCTGGGGCATGAACTGCTGCAGAGGGAGGCTGCATGGGATTGAAATAATCTGACTGCAGAGTGAGAAAAAGGTACTCTGGTGGTTAAAAAACACTTGGAATGCAGTGAACAGCCCTGGAGAGCAGTGAGCTGCCCTTGTCCCTTTCAGGCCAGAGGTTTGTGTCAGGTGGGGTTCTTGGGATGCTGCTCATGTGTGGGAGTTGTGCTGGAACAAGGCTTTATCAGCCCAGTTGCTGGGACATGATGTGAAAATGGAATGTGTGCTAACATGGCCCTGAGTCGATCCAGCACAAAACTGATGCCTGCCTCTCCCTGTTCCCCCACTGTAGTCAGAAAGGTCACTGCACCAGTGTAGGAAGACTCAGCTGGAAATGCTGCTGGGAAAGTGACCTGAGTGCTCCTGCATGGACCATAGAAAGAGGAGACCAAAAGGCACCATGGAGCCGGCGAGACTGCTGCTAGGGCACTTGTGGGACCAGAAAAGCCAGTTGGCTTTGCTCAGCACAGCCTCTCTCAGCTCTCTGCACAAACAGCAGGGAAACAACAGCTCCCCCAGCCCAACTAAAATTGGGCTTTCCACCTCTGCTCCCTCCCACACAGACGGACTGGGGCACCAAGAGCCATGACTATTTGAAGGGTTGTGAGAGCAGCTTAGTGGTGGGTCCTGGGCAGATGAGGGGTGTGGGTGTGCTGATCCCCTGTGAAGGGGGCAAGAAACACCATGTGTGAGAGCAGACAGCAGCAAAGAGGGAAGGAAAATTCACAAAGTCTTTTTTATTGCTGCTGAGAGGAGATTTTGATGAAACACCTCTGACACAGAATTATTTTCCATGAAGGGTTCAAGTTGGGGTTTTTTTCTTGGCATGTTATTTCACCCTTCATGCCTGTAGCATGACCAATCCTTTTCCAGACATGTCTGCTGATGGCAGGCTACAACTAGCTCTCTCCTAACTGTCCTGGTTTGTCTGATGTTACATTGGTTTGCCCTTTGGGCACAGCAGCTAATCCAATGGATTTTCCTTCTCCAGAACTAGGGCGCTGCAGTCTGAGTGCTGCTGCTTTAATGGCTTCACCAAGGTGCTCCCTCAGAGCCTGGCCAGTGCTGTGCTGACAGATGCTGGGGGCTGTCAGTGGAAGAGTCCTGCAGGGCCCATTCTACAAACACCATCCATCTTGCTGTGGAGTGAGGTAAGTAAAGATGGGCACAACTCTGCCAACTTGAAGGGATTCTTCTGACTGAAGCCCACCCTGTTGGAACCCATCTGCTGTTAAACACTCCAATTACATGTCAATTCATCTTAGGCCATGTTGCCCTGTGTCTGGTGTCCCAAATATTTGGGCTTCTGTTTGGTGTCCCATATTTGGGTTTCTGTGGACTACAGGAGCTCTACTGCATACAGACCCCTGAGGGGCAGCTCTAACACTCCCAGTACTTAAATGCTGCCTGAAGCACAGCGCAGTGACCACAGCCTGTCACTGTCACTCCTCTGTCTGCAGGAGGGTCACCAAAAAGCAGCCTCCTCAATGACCAGAAAGAACTGTCTCTGATAATTTGGCCTCTGCTAGGTTGAGTCCCCATGTGAACACTAGTTCTGAGTACTTCTGCTGGCTCCCAGGCAAATCATCTGCTCCAGCCTCCTCAGTGGTACTTTCGCCAGCGATGAGCCCCTAGAGAAACCAGGAGAAAGCAAACTCAGCAGTGTCACCATGGTGCTGTGCTTGGGGGTTTCATGAGAATTCTCTGCCCAGCAGTGAAGAGCAGAATGACTGCAGTCTCCTCTGTGCTGTGGAGCTGCACAAGGCCATGTTCTCTAGGGAAAACTAAACCACCAGTAAACCCCTTGCCAGGTAGGAGTAAACCCAAGGAATGGGTGTGGGGTGTTGGAGCTCTTCCCTCTGCTTTGGGCAAGATTTAAAAGCGCTTCTGACTCTTCTTGGTGCTCTCCAGGGACATGCCAGTGAATTAGCAACTGTTATCACCACCTTGATTAGCTAAATTCCTCAGCCAGGTCAGAAAGCTGCTCTCTGTGCTCTGAGATTAGTCTTAACTGTCAAGTATCTGACTCATTTCAGCGCTCGAATTAATGTGAACAGCAAACAAAGCTTTCTGTCTGCTGCAGGAGGGGGAATTGCCTGAAATAAGATGGATACCAAGAAGGAAATCTTACTGATGTGCTGATAGTTCCAGCCATAGCTGAGGAGGCAGTATCCAGCCAGCAGCATGGAGATCCCTGCTGGTCCACCCCTCTTCACGTTGATGTACTTGTCGTAATAGCTGCTCCAGGCTGTTGGAACAGAAATCAAGGGTCAAAATCATGTGCAGGTTTGAAGAGTTCATTGGGTTCCATCTAACTTTCCAAGAGTTCATTGGGTTCCAGCTAACTTTCAACAAATGGTTGGGTCTGTTGTGTCTTTGTGCCCAAAGAAGAGCAAAAAAATTGGTGGAAGGTCTAAGGCACAAGTCTTGTGAGGAGCAGCTGAGGGAGCTGCGGTTGTTCAGCCTGGAGAAAAGGAGGGTCAGGGGAGATCTTGTGGCTCTCTGCAACTCCCTGAATGAAAGGAGGCTGGAGCCAGGTGGTTCTTCTCCCAAGAAACAAGTGCCAGGACAAAAGCAAACAGCCTTGTGCCAGGGAAGGTTTAGGCTGGGCATTAGGAACAATTTCTTCCCCCAAAAGGATCGTCAAGCCCTGGAACAGGCTGCCCAGGACAGCAGTGCAGTCCCCACCCCTGGAGGGACTGAAAAGCTGTGTAGATGTGGTGCTGAGGAACATGGTTTAGTGGTGACCTAGCAGTGCTGGGTTAGTGGTTGGACTTGACCTTAAAAGGTCTCTTCCAACGGAAACAATTGTGATACTGTGATTTACTTCTCTATAAAGATCTGGACTGGTCACTGGGACCAGACTGCAGTAAGTAAATCAGCTAAGTGGGACAATTCTGCCACAAGAGCTGGAAATTCAGTCTCACCTTTCTGCACTCCTCCAAGGAGCCCCCGAGGGGAAAAGTCACAGGTGGCCAACCACATGGGAAGCTGCCCCAGCTTCATGTCCATCAGACGCTGTTCTGAAAGGGGACCTGTGTGATGAGAAGTCAGAGTGGCCAAAGGTGGGAAAATGAGGACAACATGCATGGTGCTTGAGCTCCCTGTGCTAGGTGGAGAGCACACAGCTGAAATCAGACATGGCTGAAAGCGACTTGGGCTTAGCACTGGCTGCTTGGAAAGGAAGAACGAATCATCTCCACCAGCCCAAACATGCCAGAGCCTGACTCAAACCTAAATAAAAACAAAGCACTGGTTTTGCAGCCTGGAGGGGTGCTCAGTTAACCTCTTTAGATCATTCCTGATTCCCTTTCTGGACAAGCCCAGCACTTTCTACTGCTTCTCTGCTATTCATTGGGTAGCTGAGCCTGACAGAGCAGTAAATCTCAGCAGCAGAGACTTTTGTTTCTCACATTACCTTGCTGTCTCTCTGAGAAACCGATGGTTGGTGTTTTTGTTGTGATCCCCACGTCTTCTTGGAAATGCTTCCCTGGAATAATATTCAGCCCATGATAATTAGGATATAAGTCTGGAAACCACTCCAAGCCCATGGCACCTGCTGGTGTGCTCCTGCCAGAGATCTGGGATGGACAGATGGGCTGGCTTTTGGAGGTGTGGAGCAAGAACTGGTGCAATGCCAGCTCGGTGTCCTTCCTCTCATTCAGGATGGGCTGGGTAACGGCAGCCATCTGCTTCTTGCTCTCTGGAAGCTTTTGTATGCTGGTTAGGTAATTTTTGGATGCCCCTTCCTCATGACCTCTGAAACCTCCTATCACTGACAGATGGAGGTTCTTGGTATGCAAAGCAGAAAGAGGGGCTTTATATTCCACACCAGCTTCTATGTACATCTGCTGCTCTTCTGTCATGGTTTTGTCCATAGCCCCGGTGACCTCGTTTGGCAGGAGGCAACTTCTGCAGTCAGCTTCAGGGGGATCTCGAAGCATGGGTACTTTTGCTGCCTTTAAGATACTGCCTTTTTCTCCCTTTGAGGTCGCAGACGTGTTCTCTGCAGCTCCAAGGCCATGCGTCTCTGTGTTTGGGGTTTCTCCCACAGCTCTTCCCTCCTGCAGGCCAGGCTGAGCTGTGTCAGCACAGCTAGCTGAGCCGCCTGGAGCTGGCCTTTCCACAAGCGAGCCGTGTGAGCTGTGGCTTCCTGTGGAAGCGCCCCTGCTCCTGGAACCGCTCTTCTGCCTGATCACCCTGGCGCGGTGCTTCTCTATTACTATTTCCACTCCATTACTCAGCTTTTCGGGTAGATCTTTCACCTCATCAGGGAGCAAATCAAGTGACTTGGCTACGTCCTGCACCGTGGGCTCCACCTTCTGCTCTGCGCGGCGTCCGTCGGGCTGGCGACGAAGCCCGGGGCTGAACGCTCCGCCCTGCTCGGTGGCGGCTTTCTTCCCCTCCCGGGCCGCCACCGCAGGCTCCGTGCATCCCGCCGCAGCCGCTTTCTTGGGGGCCGCACTGGGCAGCCCCTGCCCTATAATGGGGCTCGGCGGCTGCCTGCTGCTCTTACCGGCCGCTCCTACCCGCGGCCTGCTGCCTGCCGCTGAACCGGCGGCGGCTCCCGGTCTGGTGCTTTGGCCTAGGCCTGAACTTGACCCTGGGGCAGTGGTGGCGGCCGAGCCTTGGGCTAGGCCTGGGCTTGACCTCGGCTCCGGCGCTCTGGCGGGGGCTGGCTTCGGCGCGGCCTTGCAGTGCGGGAGGTGGGCGCGGAGCCGCTTGAAGGGCCTGTGGCAGTGCGGACACAGCTCCTGGCCCGGCGGCGCCGCCGCGGCCATAGCAGCACCGCCCCGCCCTCCCGGGGTCGCTTATTCCGTCAGGCACAGCCGTGGCCACCCCCAGTATGTGCATGTAGGGGCCCTGGCCCGCGCGGAGTACGCACGCGCGCCCTTCCCGCCCCGGCGCACATTGTGACGCACGGGGGGCGTGCCCCACGCGAGGAGTCATTGCGCAGGCGCAGAGGGCGGAGACGCCGGAAGCGGCGGTTGGAGCCGAGTGGGGCCGTTTCTCCTCAGCGGTGGGCGGCGGGTTGCGCCGCGGCAGGCCGCTACGTGCTGCGTCGCAGCCTCTCTCCTGGCTTTATCCAGCGTCCAAGAGCTCTGCTCGACATGAGCTGCCGGCAACCGCTGCCGAGCGAGCGGGGCTCCAGACAGAGGTGGGTGTCGAGGCGCTGTGGGGGAGGGGTCGCGGCCTGAGGGGAGGCGGCGGTTGGGGAAGGAACCTGCGGTGAGGGATGAGGGCTCGGCCTCTGAGGACATCCTGGAGAGGAGGTTTCGAACTTGGGAGTGTGTGCGTGTGACCGGGAGCTGCGAGCTGACGGGCAGGAGAAGGGAGTGAAGACGGTAGGTGGTGGCTTACAGTGCCCCAGAAGGGTTGGCTTGAGTAACAGGCGGGGGCTGTGAGGTGTAGAGGGGAGGGGAAAGTGGGGAGCGATCTCTTGATCTCTGAGGGGGGTTAAAATGGAGCCGAGAGTGCGGCGGCGGTGAACGTTGAAGGTGTAACCGGGGAGCGTTCACGAGATCAAACGGCGTTCACGAGATCAAACGGCGTTCACGAGATCAAACGGCGTTCACGAGAACGAAGAGGATGTGGCGAGGCTTGTGGTGTGCTGGAGGGGTATTTCTCGGCTTGGTGGGGAAGGGGTCGAGGTAGGTTCTATCTAGGTGGAAGACCAGGATTTGGGCGGGGGGGACGGGACGGGACGGGACGTGGAGTGTGTAGGAACTGGGCTGTGTTTACTCGGAGTTGTGAGGCAACAGGGCAGGCTGTAGCAGTGGAGGTGTTGAGTTTGTTTCTGCACTGCAAGCATTAGGAAAAGGAGAGATCCAAAGGCAACGCAAACGTGGAGCGAGGTGGGGAATGTCTCTTCTGACAGGAGTGGCCCTAGGATAGAGAGGAGCAGATGGACTGTAGTGGACGTGCACAGTCCTTGAGAGCGTTGGGGAGATCCCAGGGGTGGTAGAGTAAGGAGGCAGCTCCTTGTTTGAAGACAGATACCAAGCTGAGTCTGCTGCAGAAGCTTGTTTGCAAGAAAAGATTGAGTTTTAACTACTACACTTGCCTCTATTTTGACTCATTGAAATATGTATTAAGTTTTAGGCACCAAACCAGCTCTCTCTGATATTTTGGATAGCACTTAGCCTGCTGAGGTCCGGGTTGACCTGTGGAGTGTGTATTTTAGCATTTAGTGTTATTTAGTGTATCAGTAATAAAATTCTGCAGACACTGAGTGAAGTTGATTCACAGGAATTCTAGGTTGCTGCTGTTGATCAGCTGCTGTGAGGCAGCTTTGATGTCAAATAAAGATGGCAAATACATCAGAAACAGGGAAGAATTTGTCTTCTGTGAGATGTTTTCTGAGAAAACATCCTTTCCACGTGGAAAACAATGTTGCTCAGGAATGTGCCTTGACTTCAAATGCTGTCAGAGCAGAGAGACTAAAGAAAGTCCTCGTAGGCGCGAAGTGCAGACTCATGTAAGCAAGATGAGCCTAATTGGGTATTTATTGCAAGTGTGGTCACTGCTGCTCTTCCTGGCTGCTTTTCTCAGCCTGTCAGACGTCATTCAAAGTCCCAGGCTTATTTTTAGATGTGCCTGAGTACTGAGAGCAGTTGCAAGGCTGAGAATTGTCAAATGAGTTTATTTAGAGAGATGCTCTCTAAATTAACACCAGATTTGAGCCCATGTCTCTTAAACTGGTACAAACACATCAGCCTGGCTGCTTGGTGAGAAATGTGATCGTTTCCTCTTGATTCTGTGGGGAACAGCTCAAAAGAGAGTGTGAAAGCCCACAGCACATCAGAGATTTAGATGCATCATTAATTTATTGAGTTTTCCTGGCTCTTTTTTTTTCGCCTTTATAGAACAAAACAGAAGGTGTATCAGTAAGCTGATAGCATTTTTTTCCTCTTTTTTTCCCCCTGAACTTCCTGCAGAAAGCGGAGACGGAACGGAGGGGAAGATGACAGTCTCGTTCCTCAAACAAAACGTAACGCTAGGAATGCTGTCTTTCAGGACTCTTGGGACACTGAGGTGAGAGCCTTCTCAGGCACGTTGGGTCTCCTTTCATGCTGCATTTAAGTAACACTTGTTATATTTTATTCTGTGAAATGTTGTTCTTGAAGAGTAGTTCATGACAACACTTTTTTTTTTTTGCTGTGTATCTGAGCTCATGAGGCTTGACTATGTTCTGTACTTCAGATTGAAATCTGGAGCATGTGGTTTGGAAGTCAGCATGTTTTTCACTGAATCCAGTTATCTGTGGCCTGAACATTTCTGTTAATGCACTTCAGATTCTGGTGTGTAGTACCCAAGTGAAGACACAAGAAGAGCCTTTGCTGCCACTTGTATTTTGCTGTCTGAAATGAGGGGTAACCTCTCCAGGACCACATTGATGACTGGAGTGGATTACAAGTGCCTGTGTCACTTTGCCAGGCCATCTACTCTTCCAGCTTTGCTTTTAGTAATGTGATTATTTGTGGTAGAAAGTCAAAAAGCATTCCAGCTCCAACTGATGTGATACACAGAGTGCCTGCTGCAGGCGATGGTGCTTATCTGATGTTTAGAAATGTTCTGCTAGAGCTTGGCAGGTGAAACAGGACTCAGTCATGGCTCAAACACTTGAACTCAAACTATTTGGTTTCTGCTTCTGTTTACCTAAATCTGTTGGTGGAAGTGGGATAAATTCTCTTATCCTCAGTCACATGACAGGTGTTCTGGGAGGGTGCAGTCTGTTAGCTAGGAGGCTTCTTGGTTTAAAACCTACTGATTTCCAAGCTGCTGCCAGATTTCCTGAACTGTTGCCTGTATGAATCATCCAAAAAGTCACTTTCTGCATTTTATAACTAGCAGTGTGGTTCTGCTGTAAAATGTTCATGGAAAAGAGACTGCATAGCAGTAGCTCTTTCCAGGTTTGTGTCCCTAAAAGGTACAGAAGTGGATTTCTTCTAAGGGTTTTGAAATACCCTAGTTGGCTTTTGTACAGCCTCTTTCACTCTGAAGGCTGACTGCAGTGAATAACTGTAAATTATTGAGTTATAGTCAACTATTAACTATACTTTGTGCTATATATCTGTGAGCAACATCTCTTCTGTCGTATAGTAATGGTCTCAAATGTCTATTTACATTCATAATGCTACAAAGCTCTGTGTCACACCATTCCTTTTGAGAGGGAGACTCTTTTAACCTGTACACTTCACAAGCAGTTGGTGGATAGTCAGTGACATTGAAAACTCTCAGACAGCCACGGTGTTTATCACGAAGGAATTTGCTGAGATGAGAAATGTTCTTGGTTCCTGCACTGCTGTTTTGCCAGGAGTCAGACTTGCTGGGATGAAGTTGTGTTTGCTTCTCGGGTATAACGGGTAGAACCATAAACAGTTGCTTGCGTCTGACCCTGAATCGCTTGTCCAACAGGTTAAACACCTCTCCCTCTGTAGGGTAGTTAATGGCTAAACAAGCTTTGTGGCAGGAGGAGGAAGAATTTAGTGTGGAACAAGGGCTTGAAGTAAGAGTAATGAAATTAAGAATATCAGGAAAAACCTTAATGGTGAGTGGCAGAAGCACTTTTGCTTGTTGTATAAACACTTGGCGTTTGGGCAAAGCCACTAAAATGCAGTGATGGAAATAGCCCTGTAGCAGCCATGGGAGGTGGCTGATGACCTTAACTCTGCCTCTGTTTTGTTTGAGCTGCCTGTGAGTGAACAGCACGGGCCTGAACTGCCTGCAGAGCTCAGTCACTGAGGCTAACATCAAGGCTCCTGCTTCGTGCATGCACTTGTGGTGTCGAAGAATGTTTGTAACACATTAAATCCTGATGAGCAGGCAAGGAGGATCTCTTGCTGCTGACGCTGAAGTGGAGGAATGTGCCTGCTGGACACAAAAATCACTGTTCCTTTTCTGAAGGGAAAAAAAAATAGTCTGCTGATGAATAGAGCTGGATTGTTTTGTTGTTTTGTTTTTTTTTTACTTGTTTTTTTGTAATCACTGAACTGAGCATGCCCAGAAATGCAAGCTGTGAGATTAAATCAGTGTTATTTGAATGTTTCTTGAAGGACTTCCTGTGCCAAGTGGAGAAATTCTTGTGCTTATAGTGCACAAGTGCTTCCGATTGATGTCACTTTGCAACACTTGGCCATTTGTAATACTTCTGTTTTGTTTCCTGAAGCTTTGCTGTTTGCAAAGCCAACTGATTAGAAATCCTCACTAGCTCTAGGGTAGTGAACTGGGAGAGCAAGAGTGTGTAGGAGTATTTGTAACTTCAGAGAGTACTTGAGAATCGCTTCTCATCTGAGGTCAGGCACCTGCTTTTTGTAACATTTTAGCTGAAGTACTGATTCTTTTTGCCATCCTTCAGTGGAAAGTTGACTGCTTGCTCTTACAGAGGGTAGTTTCCTTGAGAGCATAACCTCAATATTAAAATCAGGCACTCACGTTACTAAAACTGGGCTTGGTCTTTGTCAGAATCTTTCAGTTTTTTCTATTACTCTTCAGGCACCAATGTAGGTAACATGGGGATTTTTGCCTACTGTGAGTTCAAACATGGGCTGTGATATGATGTTATCCCTCACTCCCTCACTTTAAATCCCACTGCTCACCTAGCTAGATTTAATGCAAAAGGACATCACAGTTTTCTCCCACTGAATTGTCCTTTCATTCAAAGTAGGCTCAGTTGAGTCTGACTGACCCAACAGGAGAGAAACTGAGATTCTTCTCAATCCCTGTCAGGACTGCTGTAGAGATGTGCAGTTCCTGCTGTGCCCACATATTGCAGTTCAGCCCACGAACAGGCCTGTGGTGCAGGCACTGGACGAGAACTACAGCAAAGGCTAAACTTGAACAAAGCAGAGCATTTGCCTCTGCAGCCTGCCCTCCACTGACCAAGAGGTTGCTGTGGTGTTTTTCCTGGTACTTGCTTATAAATTCAGTGAAAGCTGTTTTTTGCTCTCCTGGCATTGCTGGCCTATGAGTCCAGTCAGGCAGAGTTGTCGTAGCTCTTCTGGGGAGCCAGGAACTAGGAGAATGCACTGTCGTGCTCTGCAGCCTGGGGAATCACCAATAAAAAGCCCTTTGCTCTATTTTCCCTGGGAAGGAAGAGAGTCTGCAGTGTTCTGGCTAACTCTCTTCCTTCCTGAATAACTTCTGTAAAATCTCATTTGTTGTGGTTCCTCTTTATTGTTCTGACCGATGAGAGGATTCCCCAGAGCTCAGAAACAACTACAGTTTGACCACTGGAGATTGCTGATGCATGGCAGCAGCAGCTTCTCTCAAAGTTCCTGTCTAGCATTGCAGCTCTGCCACTCTGTAGAGTTACACTGTTGAATAAGGGCTGGTCTTAAATTCCAACTAAACCAGAGAATGTCTCTATCAAACTCCCCTGGAAAGATTTTGTGAGCTGCAGGGTCTGGATGGCTGTTTAAGTTCCCATCATGATTCAGATCATAGAATAATTTTGGTTGGAAAAGACCTTTTAGATCAAGTCCAACCATTATCTAACTGTACCAAATCTGATGCTAAACCACGTGCCTCAGCACCACATCTCTGTCTTTTAAACACCTTTAGGGATGGTGGTGATTCAGCCATCTCCCTGGAGAGCCTGTCCCAGCATTAGATGCTATGTCAGAGATCAGCAGATTAATACAGCTAAGTGGATACTTGTTTGGAAATGATTTAAAACTTCTGTAGCTGCTCAGGGTGATGAGTCAGGTAAACCTTGAAGCTCCTCTTTTGATACTTACAGTGCTCATAAACTCCCTGGGCTTCTTTCCTTCTCCCTTTTGCTTAAAGCTCTGTTTCATTGTGTAGATGCCTGCCTTTGCTGACATGATGACTTTAAGGATTCTTTTTTTGTCTAATTGTAGTCCAAATGCCTAACAGAATGTGCACCACAGCCTGGGGAAATGGTAGGTCTTTGATGTGATTTGGGCAATAAATGGGTTTCATGTGCTAGTGAATCTTTGCATTAGAGAAATGGAAATAAAGAGGGTCTGACAAACCAGCTCTGCCAACAGCCTTAGGTGTAGGAAGCACGTCCCAGGACACTGTCTCGGTTTTAAAAACCACCTAGACTCACAGAAAATAATCCTTACTAACTGCTCTAGAATGTTTTGTTAAGTTGTGAAACTTCAGCAGTAAGTAAACCTAGGTTTCTCATTTTGATTTTTACCTTGATTTTCAGAAGGTGGCTGTAACGAAAAACAGTAAGGAACGCAGGCTAAAAGGAAACAAAGTGTCCTGTGCGGTGGGTTTCTCTCCAAGGCTGCTGCTACTCCCTCAGCATTAACAATATTCGTGCTTCTCTGTGAAATGAAATGGCCTTGCAAGCACCATTGCTGGCTTCTCTCTGTCCTGGTGTTGTCTTTCTCTCTAGAGGTAGTGGCTTTAGGAAGAGGAGCTGGTTGCTTGTGTAGCTTATCTGCTGCTTCCTGAAGAATGACTTCACGCAGTGGTTGTTTTCTCCTCCCTAGCTGAACCTAACATGCCAGCACAGTGCAGCCTCAGGGCTGTTACCTTGCTTGCTCTACTATGACACAACTGAAGCATTTTTGGTGCTTAGCAAAACAGGGACGTCGATATGAATTATCATGACTGGCTGTGGAGCCAGTGTTATGGGGTTTGCAGTCAGCACTGAGGTGTGGCCCACCTCAAACAATCACACAGAGCTGTCCTGGGCCTGTCTCACTGCTTGCTGTCAGACATGTTGGGTGCAGTTTGCACCACCCTTCAAATTTACTGTAAAGCGAGGCCTTCTAGATGTGGTGCTGTGAAACTTGTGGGCTTCTTTACATTTCTTTTTCTCTGCTGTAGCCACCAAGCTTTAACTACTGCAGTTTTAGTTTAATACATGAAACGTGGGATTTTTTTTTTTTATCTGCTGTCACTTACACAGGCTGCTTTTGTGAATTTACTTCTTACAGGGTGGCAAGGTGGCCATTCTCTGATTCTTAAGCACCTAAATCCTTGCAGCGTTGTCCTGAACAGCACATCATAAGAAGTATTTCAGCTGTAACTAATGGAACCTTCCATTAGCAGCCCTTAAAATGGTGTAAGGTGAAATTTTATGTCACTGAAACACTGAAAATGATGGTTAATGCTCTTCAGCCATGACCATGAAATGTGTTTATCTTAAAAGGCTGGCAAATGAGCCCTGTCCTCTCTGCAAACTAAACCAGGAGGTTGTTTTTCTGCATGTGGATGCCTGTCACTCTTTCACTGTTGTGTCAACTAAACGATGGAAGCTACCAGTTCACATTGCCAGCCCAGTGTTGAACTGGGAGAAAAGTAGCTCTGTGTGTGTTGGGGTGTCCAGAGACTTAAAATGGGTATGGTGTTGCCTTTGATTTTTAACAGCCTGGTGCTTTGGGTGCTTCAGATCACATTTTGGGAAAGTCTGACTTGTAGGACAATGCTTTGCATGGTGCTTAGCTAAAACGTCTGCTAGGAGAGCAGCAATGAACCTTCCCTCTGCTCTGCCTGCCCTCACTGTCACCTGCACCTCAGCAGCCATCTTCTTTATTTTCCAATTCTCAGATGAACTCAGCAAACTTCACTAGTGCTAACGTGGGTCATGGGGGCAGATCTGGTGGGGCTGAAAGACTGAAATCCAGTGTCCTGGAGGTCAGTGACACTCTAGATGAAGGCTGGCTCATCCCTTCAGCTCTGTGCCGCTTTCTGTGCGCTGGCAATAGTGGAAGCTCTGAATGCTGCCAAGAAAGCACTTGGTGGATTTCCATTGGTCCATCAGGCTGAACGTGAGCCTGCAAATCTGGGAGGGAGGGACTTACTGTAAAGACAGTTTGCTTACTTGAGGAGTTTGATGGTGGACAGCAGGGAAAACAGTGTGATTTTGCTGTGACCTTCTCTCTGTCTCAGTCCTCCAGCAGCGACAGCAGCAGTACGAGCAGCAGCGTCCACAGCCCGGACCGAGTGAACGGCACAGAGAGCAGCCTGAACCCCATGGCAGCCGGATCCAGTCCCGTCTCCTCACAGTCCTTCCACGAGCAGTCAGCGCTGAGCCAGGGGCCTTATTTCTACATTAACCAGATCCTGAAGGAAGCACACTTCCACAGCCTACAGAGCCGGGGGAGGCTCCCCACATGATGGACCACCAGATCCCCACCTTCTGTGAAGGGACAGCTCTGTAGATTTCATATTTCAACATAAAACCCTGAAGTTTGTTAAATTGAATTGCACAGAAAGCCTGTTGCCTTTTAAGTCTATATTTGAAATAACAGGTTAACAGGAAATTGTTTACTTGTGGTTTGCTGCACTATTGCAATGCAAAAAGGGGCTTTGAAGCAATTTTTATAGGATTCTTTTGGGGGGGGGGGGTGTGGTGGTGTGGTTATAAAATATGTTGGTCAAGAGGAGACTTGAGGAATCCACATCTGTGTTTATAGGATTGCAAACTTGTCCAGTTCCAATTGACTGCCTAATCTGTTTATTTAGCAAGTTGTTGCTTTATGTAAAGTTCTCTTTAGACCTTCATCTTCAGTTTTATGTCTTTTTTTTTTAATTTCAATAGACTAGTAAAAAATTTCTGTGGCAACATAAATTTTTGGAGCATTTAGAGTTAATAGACAGTTAAGAATTAGGTGTTGGTACTGGATTCCCTTAGGCCTGCCCCAGCTGTGACCTTTCCACCCAGCCTGGTCTCATTTGATCTTTATTGTTGCAGTGCTGAAAAGAAAGTGTGAAAGGAAAACCAAGAAAGCTCAGACAGCTGCAGGGTTCACCAAGAGCAGGTTCATGGTGCCAGTGGAGAAAAGTGGAAAGGGGCTTCTGAAGAAGATAGGAGCCTTTACCTTGCTCCAGTGCCCACTTCTAGCTGTGAAGTGTTTTCTGTTAGCATGTAGGGTGTCCTTGGTTGCTTTTCTTTAAGGTTAACAACTTAAAGAATAGGGGGTGAACGAACAGCTCCACCTCTTCATCAGCAGCCAGATGAAGAGGACAGACCTGACCTGGGCCTTTCAGAATGACCTGGCTAAGGATGGAGAAGTAGCCCTCTTCTGACAGCATCAGCAGAGGTGTCAGCACTCCTTCCTAAGAGGAGAGAGAATCTCGGTGGGGATGAGTATGCAAACAAACTGTTTTTTATTGCATCACTTGGTCATGCCCGAAAGCCATCCCAGCTTGAAGAGGGAAGGTGTGGCTGTATCTTCCTCCTCGGTGACAAGCTGCCTGAACAGAGAGCCAGGGCGTGCTGCCTCTTCTTCTGCTCTTGTGAGTGCAGGAGGTGGAACCTGTTAGTGTTTAAAAGCAGAAGCCTCAGGACCTTGCAGCCTATCATCAGCTTACTTCGTACCCCATCTAGAGTAGCTGCAAGGAAGTGTAGGCTACAGCAGAACAGCTGTTTCAGGTATCTGTAGCCTGAACCACCACCCAAGCAGTGTCACTCCTGGGGTTAGTGACAGGCAGAGGCAAGTCCCAGGGGCAGAAGCACAGTACCTTGCTGCTCTTAGCAAGGAGCAGGCTTTTCTGATGTCATTCAATGCTCAAAAAATCCCCAAAGCATTTGGAGGTGCAGGACAGGGGCTACTGCTTGGACAGCAAAGAGATAACAGCACGGTAGAAGTACAGCTGCAGCCCTTGCAGGCAGCTGTTCCGGAGTAATTATGGACTTGAATCTCTCCAGAACTTATGGCATGAAAGGGGGAACAAGCATCTGTCAGGGATCCTGAGGATTGTGGCTAGCACGGAACACACATGGGCCACCACACCACTTCCACACTCAAGTGCAGCTGAGGTGTATGAGGTAAGGAATACCTTCACTGGGAAGCTTTGGGCTGTTAAACAACCTTTATGCTGCATCTGGTCCTTAAAGCTTCTGAATAATGGAGAGAACAAGAACTGCAGAGGTAAACTCCCTGGTCTGATAAAAATCAGACCTTTACTCTTCTCTCCCACTTGAAAAGACATCACCACAGATGGATTATTGGGTTAATATCAGCTAAAGGAAATTAATTACTATTGACCACATCTTGTAGCAGTGAGGTATTCCTTAACTCTCCATCTAAGTAGATGTTTTAAACTGGGGGAAATGTAGCAACACAGTGGTTGTCTACTGCTAAAACTCCAACAGGACAACACAGAGCCTTTGCAAGAGAAGCAAGACACTCGCTCACACAGGCTTAAATACCCAAGCCAGTCCTCCTCAGGAGTTAAGGGTCAGCATCGCACTGCAAAGGAGTTCAGACAGTTAGCTTGTGTCCTTCGGTGTCTCCTGCAGCCATCTTCACGTGAACTGTCTGTTACGCATTGACCTCAGAATGCCTCATCTGTGTAAGTCCTCTGCATTTTCATGGTGGCTGTTGCCTGTGTTTTACCACAGAGCAGTGGGTCCCCAAATACAGGGACCAGCAAGGGTTGTTTTTTTTGGTTTTGTTTTTTTTTTGAGGGTCCAGGGGAAATCCCAACCATCTCGTGCTGTGTTGCCGTAATGGTTCTCTCATTTTACACACAATAAAAATCAGGTTAAATATTCACTCTGGCTACTTCCTCCTTTCCCTTCAAGCTCTAGCATTGGTGAGAGAATGAGCACTGGCAAGAAGTTCCTACAGCTCAGTTGTACCAACCTGAACTCTTTCTGTGCTCCTGGTAGCAGACTTGCTCTTCCGTGAGCTCGACATGCTCAGTGGCAGAAGTCCAAATCTTAAGAGATGGAAGAAAGAATCATGGCCGGTGTCAGGGAAGCAGCAATTCCAGACCCGCTTCCCAAAGAGACACCAGGACACACAGAAGGGCTGAGCACCTCACCTGATCTGGCTGGAAGCTAATGGCAAGATGTTGTGGAGCTCCTGGGAGCTCGGAGCACTGCTCCGGCTCGTGTACTGGTTCTCCGTCCCAGTCAGCAAACCAAAGAGAACCTGGAAGGCACAAAGGAGCTGTTTGGTTTTGGGGGCACACAACACACTGCTGGTGAGTCTGCTGGCACACCCCTTGGGACTGGTTTTCAGTCTGAACACGAAATATCTCCCCTCTCCAACTCTTGCTTTAATTGGCACTGCTCATTATGACCATAGTTGAGTTGCAGGCCTGTTTCAGCACCACTTAACCCAATTAGCATTGCACAGGCTCCAGTGAATCGTTAGATAAAGTTCAGCCACCTCCATGCATGATTATGTGCTGTGCAGCCAGCTCAGCAATCTCCTCTTATCTTCAGCTGGCATTAAATACTCTTCCCATTCCCAAGGAGGTGCCAGCAGTTATCTTTAGGTTTTAAGCAGTCTCTAAGCCCATCCCAGCTGGCCCTCAAAATGTGCTTCCCAATTCATCCCTTCTCCTTCAACTTACAGAGGTCCGCTGGACCAGGCGGTTGAGGTTGCTGTTCAAGTGTGGAGTGAAAACATCCAAGTCAAATGGGTCAATGTGTCCCTCCAGGAAGTCTGTCACCTTCTCAGTCCTAAAGTAGAGTGGAGTCCCATCAAGGGTTAGATCCCAGCGATGGGTTTTGATGCCAACAGGGTGGTTTCACTGAAGGTCCTTCTGAAACAGCCCCAGAGGTGACTGAGCAAAACATGAATTGCTCAGAACAGCAGCAGCAACGTGAAGGATTTCCAACTCCAAACAACCTACATCAGCTGCTGCTGTGAAGGAACCTTCTTGTGGAACATCTCAGAGACAGATGCCTCAGTTCAAGACTGGAGCATCCACAAGGTTTTAACTCCTGAGTGGAAGCTTAACTGTTCTCTGCAGGGCCATCCTTGAATGCTGTCCCTGCTGCCCATGCAAGTGGGGAGGACCAGCCTGCTGCCTCAGCCACAGAATCCCACCCCTCCTCTATTTTGGGGATGATCTTAGCTTGGATGAAGATGTCAGAGTTTATAGTCTGCATTGTCCTTCTGCCATGAGGGCCAGAGGCACCACCGCTCCTGCAGGCGAGCTCCTAACAGCCAGGAAGCCTCCTGCTCTAAACCACTTCAGAGCCCCTCAAGCTCCTGCTGGTATTGGAACCTCAGAACTGCACACACCTGGCGTCGTGCCTGATCCTGCTGCTCTTGGTGTCCTCGCTCTTTGCCGTCAGGATGATGCCGAGGTACCGCACATCGTAGAGCAACTGCAGAGCTCTGTTCTGGGTCATGGGGAAGCTGCCTGCTCTCTGCAAACAGCACAGTCAGGACATGGCTCTGCTCACACTGAGAGGGTTGTCAGAAGAACTGCTTCAGGGGAGACGTTAAACACACCAGCACCAAGAAACAACCAACCTAAGCGAACTGTTCCGAGCATGCAGTCTGGTGTCTGATCCCTTTTTGCCTTGCCCTTGGGGGAGGCAAGGGAAGAAGGTACCCACCCATCCCAGCAACCACAGGCAGACATCTGTTCTGAGGGGCAGAAGCCCGTGCACCACTGCCTGCCTGCAACCCTCCTGTCCCACAGCAGCTGCAGTAAGGGCTGAGCCTACTCACATACCTTCTCCTGCTTCTCTTCCACAAGCTTCTCATAGGCAGTGAGCACTTCTGCCATGCAGGTCCTCAGCAACTCCTGCAAGGTGACCTTGGGAAGAGTGTGACCACCGACCCTGTTCACCTCTTGGCACAGGCTGAAGAGGAGGCACTGGACGTACCAGGATGGCTGTTTAAGGAGACTGTGTTATCTTCGCGTGGTCTGTAGGCTCTGTTAAGCTTTATCACTTCAGTTCTCCTCATGTGAGCTTCCCTACTTCCTCAGAAACCACAAACCTGTGCTACTGAGACCCATCTGCCCCTGCAGCATAGCTCAGATATCTCAGGGGGGGTTTGTTTACTGACAGAGCAGCAACAGCAATCCTCGAAGTCCCAGGAGAACATTACAGGAGGTGTTCACCTGAGTGTAGGCAGGACAGAACTACTTGTTGTGCCTCTTCTGTCACCACTGACCCTCCTCTGACTATTCACTACCTGGGCTGGTTGTTTACCCCCTCACTCTTCTCCTGGGCCTCTCAACTATCCTGAGCTCTCATCCAGCTGGTTTATTTTTTTTTCTTAAAACAAAAAATAATCAACAAAATTCACCTGAGTAGGTTCACTACAAAAGCTCTGTTACCCTGTCCAGCCCCTCCTGCACTGTGCAGAGAACTTGCTCTGGTCCAGACCCTCCATGCAATCTCCTTTGAGTGTCATTTCTACACCACCTCAACACCTACAGAAAGCTGTAAGCTTTGCTACTCTGAGGTTTTGCAGTCCTACTGTCCTTCAGTGCATCCATGAGATAGCTCTCCTGGGGGGGGCTCTGTGTATAGATCCCAAGTCTTTCTTTGGCTCAGTTTTACAGGATCTGGGCCAATCTTACTCATTTGAATATACTGCAGCAACTATCTAATTTCCTTCCTCTGAACTCTGTCCTTCAGGGACAAGCATCTCAAATAGCAAATAAAGAGCACTGCAGAGTGTTCGCCCTCTGCCTGTAACACCAACCAAACTCCACAGCTGGTCAGCACCAACTGACAGATGGTTTTGGAAACCAGTGCTTTTCTCCTCCCAGCAGACTGCTGCTCTGTGTTTACCCAGAGGACACTTCTCATACCTGCACAGGCAGCCGGATCTTTGAGGTTACACTGCTTCCAGATTCTGTCTCCTCCTGGATTTCAATTTCATCCCAGTTGGTGGCTGTGGCCAAGACAGAGCCAGCTGTGTCGAGCAGCAAAGTGTGGGTAAAGCACTGAACCAGACCCTATAGTGCAAAACACAAAAGCACCAGTCACAGATAGCTGTACTGGGAATCCATTAAAGTAAGCAACCTGCTCCTGCCTGCAATGAGACCAACCTCCTGCACGCCCCTGCTCCTCCCAGAGCAAATATTCATAGAATCATAGAATGGTTTGGGCTGGGAGGATCCTTTAAAGGTCATCTATCCAACAATCCTGCAGTCAGCAAGGACATCTGGAGCTAAAGCAGCCTGATGTGGAATGGTTCCAGGGATGTGACTTCTACCATCTCTCTGGGCAACCTGGGCCAGGTTCTCACCACCCTCAATGTAAAATTCTTCCTTCTCTGTAGACTAAATCTCCCTTTTCTTAGTTTCCAACCATCACCCCTTGTCCTGTCACTACAGACCCTGCTAAGAAGTCTGTTCCCATCTTTCTTCTCAGCCCCTGTAAGTACTGAAAGGCTCCAAAAAAGTCTCCCTGGAGCCTTCTCCAGTCTGAGCAACTCCATCTTCTGAAGTCCATTGCACTGAGCTGCCGCTGCCTCCTGTCCCCACAGGCTGACTGAGCAGAGTGGCAGCAGCAGGGTAAGCCCTTATCAGCCAGCGAAGGAGGAGCAGCAACGCTGACCGCAGGGAGCGGAGTGAGTGAAACCCACACAGGAAGCAGCTGTGATGAGGAAAAAACCCAGCTCCTTACTTTGGTAACAGCTGAGCTCCAGATCTGGTAAGCAAACAGGCTCTGTTGCTGGAGCTCTGCCTTCACCCCCTGCCACTTGGCCTGCACAGGGGTCACCTCCTGGGCTTTCCCCTTCCCCAGCTTCTTGGTGGAGCGAGTTTCCTTCAACGCCATCTCCGTGCTACCTGACTGGCCCAGGATACACTGCTTCAGGTGAGGGCAGAGCTCAGTCAGCGACTGGCAGAGCCTCGCCACGAAGAGGACAGCATTGAGTCTGGCATCGCTGGGAGCATTCCCCTGCCCCTCCAGAAGGCTCTGAGCACTCTGGAGCTCTTCACGCACACAGCCCAGGATGTGGTGGATGCAGGCGACGCAGTGGTCGCGGAGCAGCCCCTCCACCCTGCCAGCGTCGGCATAGCGGTCGAAGGCAGAGTGCAGCTGCACCACAGCAGCAGTCTCCTTGGTGGCAGAGGAGTCTGTGGGAAGGTAGAACAGGAGATCGTCCAGCTTGGCCTTCAGCTTGGAGTCCAGAGCTGAGCAGAAGCTCTGCACACACGGTGTGAGGGCCTGGGCCTTCATGGACAGGCCGCTCTTGGCGAACTGGCCGCGGTTTGCTACGCTGACCCAAGCGGCATTGGGAGGGAGGTCACTGGAGCTCTCCGACCACAGGAACAGGGCCACGTTGTGCTCAAGCTGGATGTGCTTGCTCAGGGAAGAGGTGCTGGATTTGACCTCCAGTTCCTGCAAGGCTAAAGTGAGCAGCTGTTTGGAGCTGCCTGAGATGGATTCAAACCCTTCTTTGGTCAGAGTCTGGAACAGAACCAAGAGAGGAAAAAAAAAAAAAAAAACAAGCACCTTTTGACACCTGCCACCAAGCATTTAAAATAGACATTTAGTGCTGCAGGCACCAGTGGGCTGTTTGAGACAGCAAGAGGGGGCACGGACTGCTGCAGCAGAGCACCCACCTCTAGCCTGTCCAGGAAGAGCTGCTGCAGCAGGTCCTCCCAGAAGGAAGCAGGCTTGTCCAAAAGGCGTCGGCACACGGCGGCCCAGTTCTGGCTCATGGAGTCGCTCGACAGCAGCTCCCACACCGCATCGCGAATGCCTGCCAGGCCTTTCATGCTCTTCACATAGACCAGCAGGTTGCTGACCCCAGCCCTGATGTCATCACTGCACCTGAAGACAAAGTTCTACTTCAGTCTGACCTGCTCAGACAGCCCCAGGCAAGGCAGGTGAGAACATCTGCTACACTGAGATGGGGGAATTCTTAACCTGCTATTAAGAGGCTCTGCCTGCACAATCACCTGCAGGGTTGAGAGTTAGGGAGGCAGCTGCACCCTGGATCCCATCATGGGTGGGAAAGCCATGTGCCCACTGGCAGGAACCAGGGTTCCTGTGGTAGGTATCAAAGCTGGGAGCGCACAGTCTCAGAAATGGCCTAGGAAAGCTGGTAGGGTAGGTGGGAGCTCTGGAAGCATCGCTGGGGAAATATCCCATGGGCAGCAAGCAGACCACAGCAGCTGCAGCTGATAGCAGGGACCAGCTGGCTCCATCACTTGCCCACAGTGGGCTGACAAGGTTATTAAGGGGTGGGCTGGGCTCCCAGGCTGTCCCTGCCTACAGGGCAAAGCATGGTGGGGTGTGGTGGGGCTGGCAACTCTATAAAGGAGCTCTGGCTGCCCCCACACGGTCTAGGGAAGGGCAGCAAACAGAAAGGAGGTGCTGGATCAAGAGCCACGTGAGCCTGGTAAGAGATTTTCTTTTTATTCACTCTGTGCTTATTTCCTGGTCGTTACGGCAGCGTAAGGCAGCTCTAAACACATCTTCATGCAGCCCAGGTTAGGTCAGAGTGCTTCAGCCTGGCTCTTAGGACATCTTGTGTTGGCTCTGGCTGTTTAACTGCTGTGGAGTGGGGATGCAGGGCAAGAAGCCAGCAGAAGGTACAGCCTGGCTGGAGCGAGCAAGCTTGGGTTTTCTTTGTGCTGCTGCCCTGGCAGATAGGCTGTGAGAGCCTGGAAGAGCTCTGCAAAGGGGATGCTGTCACACTTACATGGCAATCCACTTCTGCAGTGTGTCTCTCAGGTAGTCCTGGCTGATGGGGTGTGCCAGGGTCCGCAGGGCTGGCTGGAACTGCACCACCGACTCTGGGAGGTATTTGAACCAACTGCTCAGCTTCACCTCCTCCTCCAGAACCCCACCTCTCCCTGGAAGCACATGGTCAGGGGATGAAGCCAACATGAGAGGAGTCTCCTGCCCACAAATCCAGGCTGCCCAGGCACTTACCTGCTGGGTGCTGGCCTGTGGTGCTCTCCAGGGTAGAAAAGAGCAAGCCACAGGGTAGGGCTGGATCTAGTGGCATTCCTTCAGGCATGGTGTAGAAGAGAGCATGAGCCTGGTACAGGGTTGTGGTCAGCAGCTCTATCAGTGAACACACCTGAGCTTTTATACCTGCACCTGCAAAAAAAATCACTTTCAGCTGAGGCAGCCCCTTCACAGAGGTGCCAGTAGCCCCATGGCTTCAGGGAAGGGCCAGAGGGCAAAGCCCCAGGTACCACCTGTAGTCCAGAAAAAGGATCCTTTCTCTGGCATGCAGACATTTACATTGAAATTCTCCTAGAAATCTGGGGTTTAGTATTAAAATCACCACAGATTATGGAGGGAACACCTCAGTGGTTTGATCTGTGTCCAAATCTATCTCTGGTTTCTATCCAGAAGCCAGAACAATGCATTATCTACAAAGGTTGACAGAACTTTACCATCTTTAGATACTGCTCTTAATTCTTGCATCTTGTTTCTGGTTATTTCAACCTTTGAGGTCATTCTGCCCTTTACTTCTAGGGGCCTTCCATTCCTCTTACTCTGGTTTCAGACCACCTAGGTTACATAAGCCTGTCATGGACTGTTTTTCACTCCATCCTTCCTTGAGCATTGTTAATTTTCATGGCCACTGCAGCAGCATGATGTGGCTGCATACCCACCAGCATTAGCTCTAGGGGACCATTCTGCTCTCTCCTCAGTGGGGCAAGAGGAAGATGAAGCCTAGGGAGTTACCCTGACTTTAGAAAAGAGGCAACCCATGGTGCTGACCGTGGTGTGGCTGGTTGAGAAGCTGCTGGATAGCCAGCTTCCTGGCAAGAAGGAAGTCAGCGAGGGCCTGGCGTGGTGAGCTGTCCTCCAGAAGCATGATGGCACACAGGGCCTCTGCCACAGCCTGGTCTGACACAGTCTGGCTCTTCAGCAGGGACTTGCTCTCCTGCAGGATGGTGGATCTGGCAAGGGAATGAGGTGGACATTCATTCAGTGCTTGACCAGGATATTCAGGTGTGGTTACATGATAACCCACCAAGGAAGGATGCTATGTTCCCCAGGCACTATCTGACTGTTATGGTTCCAGGTGAGGTGTTTTTGCCCCACAGCTGGCACAAGACAGAGGATTGGCTGCCAGAGGTCTGCAAGAGCAACTTCTCATGTCATAGGCTCACGGAATGGTTTGGGTTGGAAGGGACCTTCAAAGATTGCCTAGTTCCAACCTCTCTGCAGTCACCAGGGACATCTTAAACTAGAGGAGGTTGCTCAGAGCCACAAACAGCCTGATCTAGAATGGCATCTACCACCTCTCTGTGTAGCCTGGGACAGTACCTCACCACTCTCACTGTAAAACAAACAAAAATTCTCCCTTATCTCTGGTCTAAACCTCCCTCTTTTACTTTAACCATCACCCCTTGCTCTGCCACAACAGGCCCTGATAAAAAGTCTGTCTCCATCTTTCTTATTAGCTCCTTTAAGTACTGAAGGGCCATCATAAGGTCTTCCTGAAGCCCTCCCTTCTGAGAATGAAGAACCTCAACTCTCTCAGCCTGTCCTCACAGCAGAGAACTTCCAGCCCTCAGATCATATTTGTGACCTCCTCTGGACCCATTCTAACAGGTCCATGTCTCTTCTGTGCTGAGGACCTCAGCTGGTCACAGTGCAGGTCAAACACCATCAAGTCCAACCTCCCTGCCACGGGCAGGGCCATCTCCCCCTAATCCAGCTTACTGAAGCCCCCATTCAACCTGACCTCGACCACTTCCCGTGATAGGGCATCCACCACTTCCCTGGAAACATGTCCCTCCACCCTCCTCCTCTAGCATTCCTCACCAGGGCCACCGCGGCCACAGGCTGCCGCACCTGAGGTGGCTGACGGCGGCCACTTGCCGCAGCAGGATGGGGAAGCGGGCGAGGATGGGGCTGCTGCGGGCACGGGGCACATCGAGCTGGAGCTGCCGGCGGAGGTGGCCACCGAGCAGGTGGAGGCGGGCAGCGGGCAGGTACCGGCCGGCTTCCACGGCACCCCACACCTTCTCAGGGACGTCCAGCAGCAGCTTCAGCTGCGCCGCCGCCCGGTAGAAGCTTTCCTGAACAGGCGGCCGAGCCTGGAGGGGAGGAAGGAGGGGATCAGAGCGGCCTCTGGGTTCACCCCCGACCGCACCGCTGCCCCTCGCCCCTCTCACCGGCGCTGCGGGGCCAGGCCGGGTCGCCCCGCCCCGCTGTAGGCCCCGCACGGCACCCAAGAGGCGCTCGGCGCTAAGCCGCATCTCGGAGATAGTGTCGGCCGCTTCGATCAGGTCGCGGTACCGCTCGCCCACCATCTGCCGTAGTTCCTCCCGCTTCTGCTCGATGCCGGCCCGCAGCCGCCGCTCCACCTCCCGCAGCTCGGCCGCTGTGTGAGCCTCGAAGAGCGCCTCGGCCTCCGCGCCCCGCGCCGCCATGGCTCCCTCAGCCCGGAACCGGGGCGGCGCTGACGTGGACGGCGCCGCTGCCGCCATCTTTGCGACGGGAAAGAGGAGGGCACTTCCGAGCTGGAGGCGGGGGTGGGGCGCCGCCATATTTGTGACGGGAAGGGGAGGGCGCCGCCATCTTTGTGCAGGGCAGAGCCGCTCCTGGGCGTCGTTGCCATGACGACTCTGCCCGGGGCAGCGGGGGTGGAGAAAACAGGAATTTAAAAAAATATTTATTTAATTATGCGTCCGTTTCCCGGAGAAGCGGACCGGTTGTCGCGCCCTGCGGGTGCCGCTCTCGCTCCACGCAGCCCGGGAGGTGGGTTGTGTCGGGCTGCCTCTAACGGAACGGGACCGCGGCACTGCCTCAGCCTCCGGGCAGCGGGGTCGGAGGTCCCAGTGGGGCTGTTGCTGGATCCATCTAGTGTATCTGTCCTAGAGGTGCTCGCGCGGTGACGGTGCCGGGAGGTGGAGGCAGCGGGAGGCCCAGGCTGAGCCCCGAGTTCTCCTCCCTCCTTTATAGCTTCAGAGGGTTCTGTTCAAACAGGAAGGTGGCGACACTGCTGCTGTTGGGGCACTGAGGTCTCCTCCGGCAGCGCTGCTCTGTGCACCGAGAACTAGCGCGTGCCCAGGTCTCCAAAGTGGCCGACAGCATCCTGGTTTGTATCAGCAATAGCGTGGCCCCACCAGGACCAGGGCAGGGATCGTCCTCCTCTGCTATGGTGCTGGTGAGGCTGTACCTTGAATCCTGCGTTCAGTTTTGGGACCTTCACTATGAGAAGGACGTTGAGGGGCTTGGGTGGGTCCAGAGAAGGGCAACGAAGCTGGTGAAAGGCCTAGAGCAGAAGTCTTGTGAGGAGCAGTTAAGGGACCTCAGGTTGTTCAGGCTGTAGTAAAGGATGCTGAGGGGAGACCTGTCTGTTTACAACTCCCTGGAAGGAGGTTGGAGCCAGCTGGATGTTGGTCTCTTCTCCCTAGGAACAAAAAATGGGACAAGAGGAAACAGCCTCAAGCATTTCAGGAGGTTTATGTAGGACATGAGGGACAATTTGTTCCCCCAAAGGATTTGTCAAGCTCAGGAACAGGCTGCCCAGGGCAGTGGTGGAGTCCCCATCCCTGGGGGAATTGAAAAGCTGTGCAGATGTAGAGCTGAGTGCCATGGTTTAGTGGCGACCTGGCAGTGCTGGGTTAATAGTTGGACTCGATAATCTTAAAAGTTCTTTTCTAACCAAGGCAATTCGACGATTTTCCCCTAAAATGCTTTCACCAAAACCTTTTGGACGTCATCTGATGTGGCTTTAGTAAAAATGAAACACTTCTCTTGCACATGGTTTGGCAAAAATCACTCTGAATGAAAGTGTGTTGGAGGGAGGGAAGGGGGCACAGCTGGAACTCACCCACCGGAAACAGAAAAGCCTCTGTGGATGGTGTTTTATTTCTCTTCTATGAAGCTTGAACCTGCAATAACTACACTTCCCATCAGATCGCGTGTGTCCACCCCCCAGAGCAGAGCAAAATCAACACTCTGCTTTTTGACTGCAAGATCCACCCTGGGCAGTTTCCTCATGTCAGCCTTTGTGTGAAGACTTAATATTGCCTGACTGTATCCCAGGGCCACCTCTGTGTGTACGTACTGGTGTGTACACAGAGATCAGAGCTCCCCAGAGCCAGCCTACCTCTTCAGCACCTCACGCTGACTCAGCCAGCTGCAACGCAGTGTAGCAACAAGCTTGATAATCGCTGTCTTCCAAATGCTTGTTCCCAGAGGGAAATCCTGCCCCCGCTACCTGTGAGAGGCAGCTCTTGAGGGGACGGGTGATGGGACCAGGGAGATGTTGGTGTGAACAGAGTGTGTGGTCTTGGGGGAGAGGCTTTGCTGCTGGAGGTTGTGTTCCAGTCCTTTAGCGCTGCAAATTGGAGGAGGGTGGGAAGAAATAATCGCCGGTGTTTAGGAGTGAAGGGATTTGATTGTGCGGAAGCTGTTGGTGGCAGAGCTGGTCAGAGGTAAACTTAATGTTTGTAGCAGAGCCAATTTCTTCCTCCCAGTGTGTTTTCCCAGCAGTGCCCCTCTGAGCACTCCCACCCCTGTCTGCACGCCCCCTCCCCGGGCTCGTCCCTCCAGCAGATTAAATCTCCACCGACGGCACTTTGCATTCCCTGATCTTATCAGAACCAGCCTGGTTGTTATCATCTTGGGAACAGAAGCTTCTCGGTCCAGCTGTTCAGACTTGGAGTTTCTGCAACCCTTTGTACTCTAAGAGCTGTATGTGGTCGTGCTTCGTCTGTGGCCCATCTAATTCAGGGGTTGATGTCTCTACCTCGGTGCCCCAAGCCCGCGCTGCCTGGGAAGTGATCTGTGGGGTTTGGAGGCAAATGCAGTTCTCCTGCGTGGACTCTCTGAAGCTGTAAGCACCCCATGGATGCAGGTCTGAGTGTGTTGCTCACAGGGACAGGGAGATGGATGTGGGGAAGACCTGGGTTTGGGAGAGTGACAGTGTGAGTTGTCCTTGCTCGGACTTCAGTGTTGGTGCTTCTCCTCCCAGGGGAAGAATGCAAGCCCTGATTATACCCCACTGCTCCCACCCAGCTCTGACAAACGCACACGGAGTCAGAAAATGTAGGAAAACTCTTTTACTTCCCTCCCACCCCATCCATAACTCCTTCTCTGGAGCACAGACTGTGGCAGTTGGGAGCCTTCACTGCGGGAAGGTTTAGTTCACACTGAGACACCGAGAAACAATTGCTGGGGAGGGAAGCAACACACAGAGCAGAGAAACACTCTCTGGTGGTGTTCCAGTCACAATGTGTCACACACCAGACCCACGCACGCTATACAGAGCACAGCTATAGATACAGGGGGTGTATGTACAGAGGGTGGGCAGCGTGGTGCAGTGCTGCGGGTGGGGCATGATCCCCATGTTGCTACAGCCCTGGCTTGACAGGGAAGAGCTCTTGTGTTTAATATAGAGGTTAAAGCTTCTGCCTGTCAGTATGGGAGCAGCCTCTGGAGTCCCTCCTGCCTCATGCATGGTGCCATGAGCTCCATGGCACATGAGGAGGGCAAGGGGGAGTCAAGGAACCTTTGAGGGGCTGGGTCAAACTTGCACCAGCAGCCACAGCAATAAACAGAGGTGGCAGAATGTCTCCACAGCATCAGTATAATAAATTACTTTGCTGGTGTGTCCAATATATACACATATGTACAATCACCCATCCCTTCCCTCCTCCCAGCCATGCAGTGTAGGGTGGGATGGTTGGGTTGTCTAGGCTTGGCATCCTTCATCATCTCCTGGTCAAGAAATGGCTTGAGACAGGTCCTCCCAAATCTCAGCTGGAGCCTGGCTGTTCCCCTGCCCTGTCTTTTTGCAGTCCAGGTCCTGGAGCAAGCAGGGAACAGGCTGAAATCTGTCAGGAGACACATGGATGTGAGGCTGGCAAGGGATGGCAGAGGTGTCCTTGGGTTGGAAACCAGCAGGTGTCATTTCAGATCTAGCAGTGGGAAGGCTGTTTGGAGGTCTTTGCTCGTGCCTTGCTGGCGACCTCCTCTTTGAGAATCCCTGGACAGGCAGTGCAGCCCCTGCAGCCCAGGCAGAGGGGATGGAGACTCTCCCTGAGCAGTTCGAATTCAGCTTCTTCACAGCAAGGGCTGAAACAAACCCCCAAGATGTGAGAGTTGAGCCCTGCTCTCGAGCAGCAGCAGCAGCACAGATCCAGAGCCTGGGAGCAATCATTGCAGGGGCTGGAGCTGGCTGGGGAGCACAGGCTGCATGACTGCCTGCAAGGCTGCCTGCATTTGTGCAGATCCAGGAGGGAAGGGAACTCTCCATGGAGTTTTCAACAAAGATAAAGCTCTTCCCATCATGACGGAGAATCAAGAAGCCCTCCAGAGTGCAGTGCAGTTCTTTAGGAGTTCATTATCTTAAAGAAGTCCAAGGCAGCTTTGGTGCTGATATGAAGAGCTGTAGAGATGCAACAAGAGGGTTCCAGCTCCAGTCTCTTGGTTTTTGAGCACTTTGGGGGCATTGACCATCAACAAACCAGGCTTGATCTGAGGTGGGCACAGTTGGAAGCATGCCCAGGATGATGCTCAGCCCAGCCACAGTCCCAGGCTTCACACCCCAGGGATGGAAGGAACAGAAACAGCAAGGATGCCTCCACACAGGTCAGTCCCATGGATGCTCAGGGATGATGTGGAGCTGCCCCTCATCTTTGCTGGGGTTCTTTGTCTGCATAGGGGGAAGCCAGTGGCAAGGAGGAGAAGGGGAGCTGTTTTCTCCCAAGCTTTGAGGGAGGCCACACAGGTTTTGGGCCTGGCAGTCTCTTGCAAGAGTGACCCACTACAAATATCCCTGGTGACAGCCCCAGCTGAGGTAGGGTGGTCACACTCACAGCCCTGCTCCGAGGAGGGTCTAGATGAATGCTCCCAGCATAGAGGGGAGCTCTGTGGGACACACCAGTCCCTGCTTCCCATCACCTCTGATATGTGATAAATCTGCTCCTGCAGATAAATCTGCTCCTGCTCCAGGCAGGCGGGAGCTGTAATTAATCTCATTTGCCCGGGGACAGTCTGCTGTGAAGTGGCAATGGAGCCACTCCAGCACTTGCAGGTTCAGCCTATTTGCTCTGCAATAACCAGGAGAGATTTCTTATTAATGCTGCCAGCAGCCCTGTGAGGCTTTTTAGAACAGATCCAATATCAGGTCGAGTTCCCAGTAAAATCAAGTGGTTGGGCAGGAAAACTTTGTTAGGCACAGCACTAACAGTGCTGCTGTTTATTAGTCAGCAATGAGCCAGAATAAGGTTTTCTTTTACTGGTTTTACTGCAAGTGCTGGGCTGTGGCTCCCTCCCCTGCTCACTCCACCAAGGCAGCACTTTTCACTTTCCTGCCCTTTTTACCCGAGGTGAGCTGTGGCAGGGAGACCATGGGATGCCTTAGCAGTCCCTCAAAAACTACCTCATCCTCCTTCTTTGCAGCATCTCAATATTGGTGGACTAATATTGAGACATTAGTGACAACTCATCCATGTCTCTTACTCCTCACCTGCAGCCCCATTAACCCCATCCCAAGAGAGCCCCAGGATGCAAAGGGGGCAGGGAAGGGAGTATTTCAGATCACAGCCCCCCAGTACAGCTCTGAGCTGCCAGAAAGTCACTGCCTGGGTGGCGGTGGTTGAGGGATTGCCAGGACAAAGCTGACCTGGGCACATGGAGTGCTGGGCATGAGTCCTTCCCAGGACTAGGAAGCTGGGCTTTCCATATCTTGCAACGTTAAACCAGCAGAGAGGAGCCGCTCCCTGCTGGGGAGTCCTGCTGGAGATTCCCATAGGTATGTGGCTGGAAACTGGCATCTCCCCCTGGCATTGGTCCGGGGTGTTGGTGGCAGGGCTTGCACGGTCAGCACCAAGGCAAAGCAGTCTGCTAGTGGGTCTGGCTCTGCTGCATGTGCGTTCTGCGGGTTGTGAACGTCAGGAGACTCAAGGCACCACCCTTCCCACTGCCTCCCCTGCTTTCCACACAGCTGACTCCTCCACCACCCACCAGGTATGAAATACCCAAAGCCGCACTGACGCATCCCCGCAGCGGTGACACTGAAGCCTGCTCCTAGCAGAGGGCTTTGGCTGCACCAGGTCTGGCCATCATCAGCCACTATTTCACTGCAGCGTGACATGCTGCTCGTGTTTGAATTCCTGCAGCATCAGCAGGGCTGCCTGTGCTGTCTCCGAGCCGCGTTTGGCTTTGCTTCCCTTCACGGAGCCGATGCAGACGCTCTCGGTGAGCAGCTGCCCGCACAGCCTGGCACAGGCAGCGAGGGACAGGCAGGTGCCCGCACAGTGCTGAGCCCACGTGGTGCCTCTGAGCAGACACGTGTTCGTGTTCCTTGGGGGAGCAGCAAACAGTTAAAAGCAGATAAATGCTGGCAACACCCCACAGGAAGTCCTCCCTGAGCCTTGTGCTGGGTCTGCAGTGCTGGATCTGATGTCCAAAAGAGCTGTGCCAGGAAGCAGGCATCAAGTCTGGCACTGAGTCCTTTTTGGGAGGTGGTAAGCAATGATGGGGTGGCACAGCACCACGGGGGGCAGAAACTCACTGCAGGGTCCTGACAGAGCCGCAAGAAAACTTCTCAGAGAGCTGGTGCTCTCAGAGCATTGACTGGGGGTATGTGGCTGAGCAAGGTGGCACCCCAAAGCCAGTGGGTGGCATCTCATGGGCAACACTCATCCTCATCTCCTGCATGGTTAGGAGTGTGAGGCGAAAGCTCCGTGTCTGCTGGTGCTGGAGCTGGTGTAAGGATGCAGGAGTGGGATGGGAAAGGGGAGAGTGAGCAAGACCCGGCTGCTTTCTCCATCTAAACCGCAGCGTTCCCACGGCTCGGCTCTGGAGCAAGAGCCTGTGAACAGAGCCTGGCCTCTGGCACAGTGGCTGCTCCGGGTGCTCTGGCGGGAAGACAGCTCTTCTCCTGCTCCCCTGGGCTTTCCCCAGCGTTCCTTCTGTGCTGGCCAAGGAGGGCGGCTGCGCCGGGGCAGGAGCTCCCGAGACTCGGGTTTGTGTGCTGAGCTGGGGGCGGGCACAGGGACAGGGGCAGAGCTGAGTGCTCCAGTACAGTCTTAAGAAGCTAAACGTAGTCAATGCCAGGCCAGACCCACCACCCTCACACTGTGGACTGCACATTATGTCCCCCATTTCCCATGTTATGCTGCAGGAAAAGGACTGGGGGTGGGATGTGGGGAGGGGGAGGGCTGGACGCATGCTACTTTACCCTTCCTCATGCCATGTTGCTGGAAGCCCTGTTGTCTGCTCTGCCTGGTCCCTTCAGCTCAGGGCTAAGTTCCCAGCACGCCCCACCTCTTGTCCCCATCCTCTCCATCACCCCTTCCTCCAACGTGACTTGCCTGGATGGAGCAGGGCAGATGCCACCAGCGACGTCACCGGCAGCCGGTTGATGCTTGCTGACTGCGAGCCATGGGGCCAGCAGCCCCAGTGATCCTCAGAGCTGGGGCAGGCTGAGCCCAAGCCTCACCCACATGCAGAAGCTGTTGGCAGTGGGATGTGCTGCAGCCCGTACCAGGTTGCTCCAAACCCCCGGTGGTTTTCTGCCGTTGAAATGCTTCTGAGGATTTCCCACCAGGAGCTGGTGCTGGGTGAGAGTGCAGTGGCTGCTCAGCCAGCCCGGCCGTGGCTCAGCGGGGACAGCAGCGATTTCGGCTCCTGGCACAGCATGAGACTGATCCTGGGCAGACATGGGTGGCAGGAGGAGCAGCGGTTGCTGGGGAGGCAAAAGGGGGACATCCTCCATCCGAGCAGAAAACCTGCGGGCAGGTGATGTCACGGCGGGAGGAGGCAAAGGGTTCTTCTGCAGCGGGAGACGGTGAGGCTGGAGGAGGCAGAGTGGGACTGCGGTGGCACCAGAGGGGCTGCTCGGGCAGCTGAGCTGTTCTTGATGTGGCAGCCACCTCCATCCTGGTCCTGATGTGCCACCTCTGGGCAGGGTGGCTGCTACAAATGATGCAGTCAAGCAGCAGCAGGGAGGCTTCAGGGAAGGTGATGGAGTAACTTAGGAGATGGGCAAATTGCACCCCAAATACCTTATCTCCACAGGGAAGGTGACTGCAGGTACCTTCAGGGAGCTCTCATCAGGTCTTGGCCATAACATGGTGCATCCCCACAGTGCCATAGGTGTTGGCACACACCTGTGGCCTTGGCTCCTTCTGAGGTTGCCCTGCTGTGTACGTGTGTCCACGTGCAAGCACCATCCTGGAGCAGAACACTCAAAACCAATCAGCCCTGAGGGCAGGACCGGGGGAGCCAGCAGAGCCACCCTGGTGGTATCTGTGGCCCATGGTGGCACTTTGGTGTTGAAATGTGCTGCGTTGCTACAAGTTGTGTTTTTTTCCCTGGAGAGGCAGCTCCTCTTGAACAGCAAATCCTTCCCAGCACTTGAAAGCCAACTCACCAGCAGCTCAGGAGGAGCCCAGCTGAGGACTCCACCGTCCATCAGTGTGTCACCACCATCCTCTAAGCTGGCTCTCCTGTCCCGACTCTGTACATCCCATTGCCACTTGGGAGCAAGTGGGAAGAGGAGAGTGAAGGAAGGACCTTGCTGTCCTCTCAGATGCTCGTCTGCAGGTCACCATTGAGCAGAGTCCTTTGGGTTTCTGTGGTCTCGTTGAGCCTGGATTTGTCCTGCTTGCTGTCACTTCGGTCTGCCTCATCCATGCCACTGACCTTCACCAGACAGAGGACATTCTGAAAGCTCTTCTTGAAGTTGTCAGACAAGAAGGCATAAAGGATGGGGTTAGCACAGCTGTTGGCATAACTGAGGACCACCACAAAGTCGAACATGCCCTTGAGAACAGGTGTGGGCACAATCAGGATGGAGACTGAGGAGACATTAAAGATGTAGAAGGGGAGCCAGCAGAAGATGAAGACAGCAACCACGATGGAGACCATCCTGGTGACTTTCTTCTCAGACTTTTTCCTCTTGGAGGAGCCCACTCTGATGCCCGAGGACTTGACTTTGATAATGATGAACAAGTAGCAAAGGCAGATAATGGTGAGAGGCACCAGGAAGCCCAGGATGAAAGCATAGATGATGAAGCCTGTGTACCAGGCACCTGACTCTCCTGGCCAGATGATGGTGCAGCTACTTCTGCCATGATTGTGCTGCACCCCAGCATAAATCATGATGGGCATGATGACCAACAGGGAGACACCCCACACGGCCACATTGATCATTTTGGCTGTCCTGGGCCGCCTCCATTTGGCAGATTTAATGGGATGGACAACAGCCAGGTACCGGTCAACACTCATAACTGTCAAGCAGAAGATACTGGTGAACTGGTTGATCCCATCCACTGTCATGACAATTCTGCAGATGGCTTTGCCAAAGGGCCAGTGCACCAGGGCCACCTGCATGGCCAGGAAGGGCAGGCCAAGCATGAACAGCTCATCTGCAATGGCCAGATTAAGGATGTAGATGTTGGTGATGGTCTTCATCTTGGCATAGCGAAGGATGACATATATCACCAGCGTGTTGCCACACAGCCCTATGATGCAGACCACGAAGTAGATGAAGGTGAGGATGGCATTGCTGGTCAGGTCGAAGTGCTGGCCTGTGGCATTCTGTGATATGTTGGTGGCTGCCTCCATGGAGAAGTTATCAAAGGAGGAAGCAGGGGAGAACCAGAACGCAGTGGCGTTGGGCAGCACATATTCCAGCTCCATGGCTCTGCTGGTCCCTGGGTACTGCTGGTTCAGAGGAGCCAAGATGTCATCTTCCCTCGCTCTGGGGATAAAGGGGAAGATTCTAGAAATCAGAGTTGGAAGTGACAGGATTCCTGGGGAGGACTTGCCCACCCTGCTGTCAGGCTTGGTGGGAGAGTTGCTCCCCACAGGGGCTCTCCCCAAACCACCCACCCCATGCCTGTTCCGGAGCCTGTGCAGTGCTAGCAGTCAGCCGCGGACACACCACAGCTCCTGCTGACAGGCGATACTAGGAGTCCCGAAACCCAGCCGGCGAGTCTCCGACTGATGCCCGGAGCACCAAGCACGGGGCAAGACCTGTCAGGCCCTATCCCTCCCGGTCACCACTTGAACCGGGACGGGCACCCCGAGCCCGGACGGCTCCCATGGGTGCTGAGAAGAGCAATCCCCGCTCCCCGGTACCCACCCTGCGCTCCCCGTCTCTGTAAGGGGCATCGGGGCGGTGCTGTCCACCCCCATCCCGGCTCACCTGCTCCTGCCGCTGTACCCCGGGCCGGCGGGCAGTGAGGGGGTCACCGGCAACGCTGCGCTCTGAACAGCCCCGCACCGAACAGCCTCGCTCCGCTCCCACCGCTCGGCGCGGCTCAGCTCCGCGTACCGCCGCTGGACCCAGCGCACCGGCTGCGCCCCGCCCCGTGCGGGGCGGCTCTGCGGGGCCGGGGCGGAGACAGGCCGAACAGCCCCGCTCTGCCCACCCTGCCCTGCTCTGCCCACCTTGCCAGTCCCCCTCCCTGCCTGCCCACCCTACCCTACTTGCTCTGCTCTGTTTCCCACCCTGCCAGCTCTTCTCCCTGACCACTCTGTCCTGTCCACCTTCCCTGCCTGCTCTGCCCGCTCTGCGCTGCTCCTTCGCCCACCTCGCCTGCTCCCCTCCTTGCCTGTGCCATCCACTCTGCCTGCCTGCACTGCTTTCTCTGCCCGCTCAGTTCTGCCCACCCTCCTCTGATTACCCTGCCCACGCTTCCCACCCTGCCCAACCACACCACCCCTCCTGCCTGTCCTGCCGCGCTCACCCGGCAGTGCCCACGCTGCCTCTTGTCCTGTCAGCAACCTGCACTGCCTGTGGCTCCGAGCGCTGCTCCCAGAGGTCGGTCCGGCCTTGCCGTCCCGGGATTTATGCCTGGGAGAGGAGCGTTTCTTGCTCGCAGAAGCTGCTGGTGTGTGGCAAAGGATACCCAAAACCAGGGGCTCACAGGAAGTCCAAGGGTCATGTTCTGGAGGGGATATGCGGGTGACAGCAAGGGTGCAGGGACTCTGCTCCACCTCAGAGCATGGCAGGATCTCCATGGAGCTTCCAGCAGAAGAGACCCCACTCGGCCATGCATCTCTCAGGTCTTTCCTTCACTGCCCAGCTCCTGCTGCAAGAGCTGACTCTCCACAGTTTGAGCCTAATGATCGTGTAAAGAGCTCAGTTTCTGATGGTCCCAGGGCCACCAGTGAGGAGGGATGGAGCAGGGCGATGACAGCATGATGGCCATGATGTGGCCCCAGCTGGAACTCCCCTTGAGGTGTCTGAGAGTCCCAAAGTCTCCTGGGAAGCTGGGAGTATCTTGACCTCAGAAATTTGGACCTTGCCACCAAAGGCAAGGCAAGTCCTTGCTGGCTTGACACAGTCTGGGGGAGGTAGGAAGGTGAAGGGCTGCTCACAGCTTTGGAGTCTTTGGGGAGTTGAGCAATACAGGTGGCTACTGCTGCAGCCTCTCCCTCTGCAGTTACCCAGTAACGAAGACTGGAGGAGGAAGACCAAAAAAGAGAGGTTTGGGGGAGATAACCTCTGCTCTGGTTTGTTTGAGATCTTGAAAGCAATTAAGTAACAGCTATTGGTTCCCCCCTCCCCTTTCCATCACACATCAAAGAGACAATAGAAAGCAGGAAATTAAGAGTGACTTGGAACAAAGAGCCCAGAGCAAAGCTGCCGATTGCTGCAAGTGGGGCTGAGAGGTTCTCGTTTGCACTTAGCCATGCGCTTCCCAAGGTGAATCTGAAGACACCAGGTCCTGGAGCAAGAGTGAGAATCATGATCAGCCTCATAAATCTTTAGGAGACTGGGAAAAGCTTCTGAAGTAAATGATGTGCAAATTATTATCTCAGTAAAAGCATGTGAGGAGGAAGGGCAGGGAAGAAGATGGTTTGGCTGATGGATGGTGGCTTGGGTCTCTGCAGGGTGCTGTCCACTGGGGTTGGGGTGTCCCATTGATTATCACTTTTGCAAGCCCTGGGGGGCAGCTCCCTGAGATGCTGCTCCAGGCAGGTATCTACACATAGACCTGGGGACCACCACTGTGCTCTACCTGCTGGAAATGCAGGCGGAGATGCAAACAGAGCAGAGATGTTACCTGATGTCAGGGAGGAGGAAATGCAGCACACCAGCATGGTACAGGAAAGGAGTTTGTTGCCTTGTGACCTTTTCATAGTTGTTTTATCCTCTCTCAGCTGGTTCCTGTGCCCAGGAGGAATGTCCTGACCATGCCCTTCCCTCAGCACTGCATCGGCAGCCATTGCCAGTGGGAAGGGTCGTGTAGAGTCTTGCTGTGCTCCTTTCCAGTGCTGCCTCCTTGAATTTCTCCCCTGAATAGGTGATGCTGCCACATCCCTCTCTGTGGTCCCTTGGCATGCAGCCCCTGCAGTTGGCAAATCTCACTCGTGCTGCCATCCTGCCTTGCCCTGGCACAAAGCCCAGCCCCCATCCCAGGTTCACAACGGTTTCTCCCAGCATGGTGCTGAGCATCATCTTCCCACTCTGCTGGAGGGCTGGAGCAGCAGATAGCTGAGTCAGGATGAATGTTGAGGGCTCTGAATGCCTTTCCATTGGCTGTGGGGCTGCTCAGAGCCTGCAGAGCCTTAGGGCTTCAGCCACCCTCTGCCCTTCACTTTCACTTCTGTGGAAAGCTGGTGTGGGATGCAGGGATCAGAGAGCTACATGAACTTGTCCAGAAAGCTCGTTTGGCTAAAACCAGATCTGAACTTCAATAAGAAAACACCCAAACTAATGAAATTATGGGCCAGTGTGAGTTAAGGGGCTGAGCTGAGCTGACATCCATCCAGTGAGGAGCCAGCAGCAGCCAGCTGAATTGGGAAGCCATGCTTGAGCCTATCAAAGATACATTTATTTTGTTCTGCTTAGATTTAGGCTTGAATTAAAGCCTAGTGTTGAGCCTGATCTGTATCTCTGCGTGGCCCCTGAGAGAGGTACCCCAGCAGCTGCTTTGGTGCTGGCAGATAAACTCCTCTTTGTCCTTTAGCCTGGGAAGCATTCATTGTGCTGGCAGGGTTGGGTAGAGGAGATGCACAGCCTCTTCCCACATGGCTTTGGCAGCCCATGGGAGAGGGGCATGGGCATTATGTGACCACAATGTGGTTTGTAAAGTCCTTCCAAGTTTTCTGCCCTCCTTTCCCAGTTGTCATGCAAAAGTCCCCATGGAAAAGAGTGTTTTCGACCCCTGTCCTGGAAATGAGTGTCGTAAGGAGCTGGGGTTTGGTTGCCAACAGAGGGGTAGGGTGAGCTGCCCTTTCGCCCTGATACATGGAGGGAGGCAGTGGGATCTCCACCAGTCTGCAGGAATGAAGAAGGCTGTGTAGGACTGGTGAGGCTCTCTCATGGTGGAGGGGAACTGGGGGAATTGGGAGGCAGTCAGGATTTGCTCCTGAGTGCAGCTCATCCTGCAATTTGCTCCTCCTGAGCTCTGCTCACTTGCAGCATCTCATGCTGCTGGGGCAAGAAATGGGAGTGTGTGGGGCCAGTCACACACTTGTGGGTCCCAAACGGGTGGCAGAGGGCCCCTGAACATGTACTGCCTGTCTCAGCCCTGTCCATTGATGCCCTCAGGAGTACTTTGCCCACAGTCCTTCTACTGATCCCCTCCATTACCTCCGTTAGCGACTGATGGCAAAAATGACTCTGGATCCTACATGGACCATGCAAGTTGAAGCTTTCTGTCACCTCCTTTCCTTTGGGTATCTGGCTGCAGGATATGGTGGGAAGGTGAAGTGATGCCACACAGCCTAACTGATCCCACTCACAGTGCACAAGGTCTCGAGGAGCCCCAGGGCTTTTCATCAATTTGGAGAGAAGTGCCCCCAAGCAGCTCTGACTCCATGCATGGAGCATCCATGGCCGAGCTCACTGCCCTCAGACAGACTTCACTGTTCCCTGTGGCTGTAGAGACAGTGCCAGCACAGGCAGAGATGACTGGGCAATGGTTTTAAACTAGAGCAGGGTAGGTATAGATTGGACATTAGGGAGAAGTTCTTTACTAGGAGGGTGGTGAGACACTGAAACAGGTTGCTGAGAGAAGTTGTGGACACCTCATCACTGGAAGCCTTTAAGAGCAGGCTGGATGAGGCTTTGAGCAACATAGTCTAGTGGGAGGATTTGCAACTAGATGATAGATGACAGATGTGGCAGGGAGGTTGGGACTTAATGATATTTAAGGGCCTTTCCTACTCAAGCCATTCTATGATATGGCTGTAGTGTATCCTCCTGTGAGCACTTCAGGTGGCACTGCTCTTTCCCTGCCCTTTCCTTTCCCATCTCCAGCCCAACAGACCTGAGCAGCTTTGGTATCTCTGCCGACGCCTGGCTGGAGGCTGCCTGGCTCAATTACAGAGCTGCCTGTGTCGGGAGAGGCTTTGCCTTCTGATAATTATCCAGACAAACAGGCCTGGACCATCTTCCCTCACCCCCGAGGCAGGGCAGAACCTGGCTGGTCGGGGCTGGACAAACGTGATCTCACCGGGCAGCAGTGATTGATGGGGAGGGAGAGGAGCTGCAGCCTTCACCTGCAGCCAGGGTGGGCAGCAGCATCCAGACCCTGCGGGATGCAGCATTCTCTGCAGCCCTGAAAGCTCGGAAGCTCTTCCATGGGAGTTCCACACCCTCCCCGTACGGCTCCTTCCTCCCACTCCCTCCTCTCCCCTTCTCACCCGGCCGTTATTTGCCTCTATAATGACTTTATCGATCTCTCGGAGGGTACTGGGGCTGGGCTGCAGCGAGAACTGCTGCACACTCTCCCTGTGAATCATCTTGCTAAACCCTTGACGCTAACGAGCCTTTGGCAACGGCAGCCCAAAACCTCTGCTCTTGCCTGTGCCTCTCCCTGCTGTGTCTGCCTGGTTGGAGATTCGTGCACATTAAATCGGGATTTAACAGCTCTCTCTGCATTTGGCAGCCAGGCTCCCTGCTCCAGCCTGAAGTGCCAGGGTTAGTTACAGCAGGCACCCGCCTGCTGGTGCCCGCATCCCCTGCCGTTCCAAGCAGCCATGGGTTGCAGCTCAGTGCTGGGGTGACATTGAGCTTCCCTAGCCTTGCACCGCGTTCTGCAGATCCCTCGTGTGAGCCTAAACCCAGTGGAGAAGCATAAAGCTGTCACTTTGTGCCCTGTGCCCTTAGATGTGCCAAGCAGTTGCCACTAGCTGGTGCGATGGAGATAGTGTGGCCTTGCCTGGCACTGCCTTTGAAACTGTCCTCTCCCGTACTCTGTCCTCTGGGATGGTTCTGGATGTTCTCATTCCCCTGCTCTGTCATTCCCCTGCCTTGATGCGAATCCAAGCTGGCTTCATCCACTACCCCAGCTTGACACAGATGGATTTGGGTTGGGAAAGAGCCCAGCCATAAGCCCAGACTGTGCAAAGGGGACACAGGATGGGAGCAGAGGGACCCTGCTTGCTTTACTCTGCATCAGGCATGGCTGGGGCATCTCCAAACCTGCCTCAGACTGCTGTGTCCTGGACCATCGCTGAGCTGGGATGTGCCTCTCTGCCCTTTCTGCCTGCCACAGCTGCCACAGACATCACCAAGGAGTTTTATTGCAAGAAAATAAGACATTTGGGTCTGCCTGGTGGCCCCAGAGCTCCCCAGAGACAGGGCTGTGGTGCTGCTCCTTTCAGCATCTCACACACCTTGAGGAGATCGCACAAGAATTTGTGCCCCTTCTGTTGTTTAAGATGCATTTTAGGGACTCCAGGGTAACACAGGGATGTGACTTCAGTCTTGTCCTTCCTGGTGCTGCCCAGACAGACACTGTGGAGGACTAACTCCTCATCTGCCTGGCCTAAGGAAGGGGCTGGACTGGACACTGTCCCTATCCCTCTGTTGTCCTGGAAAAGGTGATGTGGAGGTGTCCCTGCACACAGAAGTGACACTAGGCAAGGTGGGCTGTGTGTTGTCTCTGCTGATGTTCTGCACAGAGCTTCACTGCCATCACAGCTGTCCCCACTGCCTGGGGCTGCCCACATGTCCCCAGGCAGGGCTGTCACTGCCAGCCGCCCCCAGACCATAGCAGTGTGCAGGGCAGGCTCCTGTGTCAGCGGTGTCCCCAAGGCCAGCCCCACCAGCTCACCAGCTGTCCCCAGCCCTGCCAGAGCCTCTGTCACGGCTGGCTGGCAAACCCTGGGGCAGTGAGTGGAGCTATTCGCTCTGTCCCCATGTCCCTCTCAGCTGGCACCTTGAGCTGCATCTGCCTTGTTGTGGGAGCTAATGAAGGATGGAGACAATTTCAGGGGAGATTGATTAAATCCTAAATCAGAGAGGCTTCAAATGGCCTTGACCTTTCCCAGCTTGTGGCAGGGGAGGCTGATCAAAGGCTGTCAAGAGATAACCACTCTAATAAAGACATGTTATGCTGGAAAAGAACTGGATGTGTCCTTTGGCTACCCCCCTGTATCTTCTGGCGTGGCACAAATAGAAGGCACCAGCAAGACCCGAGGCTGGGCTGGCCCCCTCTGTACTTTGGCGGCAGCAGGGCTGAGCTGCTAGGAAGGAGTCGATGCGGGAGCTGCTTCTGCCGGCAGCCCATCCATGGTTGCGGTCTTGGCCACAGTGTGTCCCGTGATGGGGCTTTGAGGAGGCATCAGTGTTTGAGGACACGGTGATGCCCAATGCGCCATCTGAAGGCAGCGATGAGGATGGGTGCCAGCAGTGGGTGCCAGCGATGAGGATGGGTGGGGCAGTTGTTTCCAGCAGACGGCCATGTGCTGATCATTAAGGTACAACCCCTGGGTGTTGCGCATGGCTGATTGCGCTGCACGGACACAACTCATCACACTGGTGGCAGGGACACGCTTTGGGTGGTAGGAAGGGATGCTCTCAGGGCACCCAACTCAAACACCAGGAGCTGCTTTCTAGCAGTCCAGCCGCTCAGGGGGAGGAGGGGCGTCGCCTTTCCGTGGGGCAGCAGGGGCTGTGCTGCACCCTCGGGGTGGCAGTGGCGGTGACAGTGGCGGTGACAGTAGCAGTGACAGTGACAGCTCTTACCGCGCCCGCCCGAGCCGCCCGCCCGCTTCACTTTCCCGCCTCCTCTCCTACCCAAACCAAAGAGCCGAGGGCGGCCCGCCCCCGCCGCGCTCCCATTGGCGGAGGCCGCGGTGGTGGGCGGGGCGGCGGCGGCGACACGTGCGGCGGCACCAGGAAGTGGCGGCGGGGCCG
>WBNM01014112.1:0-63726 GCA_013399055.1 Ramphastos sulfuratus
TATATATATAATAGTTTTATATATATATAATATATCTAATTTTGAATAAATGAGTTCTTTAGATAGGGTAGTCACTGAGTGAGATGCTTCTTCAAGAGATTAAAATTTCTTTAATGAAGCAAGATACAAAGTATATAAAATCACATTACCTGTGACAGCAGAGGCTGCTGACATGCCCTGAAAGTGTTCAAAGCCAGGTTAGATGGGGCCTTGAGCAACCTGGTTTAGTAGAAGTTGTCCCTACCCATGACATGGGGTTGGAACTAGATAGCCTTTAAAGTCCCTTTCAACCCAAACCATTCTATGGTAACAAATTATTTCCCAGATTGGTTACCAGTAAAAGGTTATGACTGTAAAAATGTCTGTCTTGATGGACTTCTTATTTTTGTGGGCATTCTTTTCTTACGACATCAAAATTACATCAACTAATTTAGCTGGCATTTAAATGTGTCAGGGTACTCCATTGTTCTGGCCAAACTGCTTCAGTCACTTCAGTGCAGCAAGGTTATCACATCAGAGCATTTCATGGTATAGGATGTTCACAAAACAAATGTCAAATTCTTTATCAATTCAGTTGGTTTGCATCATTAAGCTGAGTCGTTGCTATAGAAGCCATGAAACTGAAATGTATGCTTACAAAATTAATAACCTGAGAGTGTTCACATTCAGGTCTTAAAATGATGTGGCAGAAGACCTCAGCAGGAGACAATAACCATTTAAATACTGTGTTGCAGCATCAGTTTTGACACCTCACAGTTAGTGTCAAGTGAGCATGTTTGCAGTCAGTTTTCTGAATTAGATGTTTGTCTGTGATTGTAAATTAGGGTCTATTTGAGTAAGAAATCTTAATATGCAAAATAGTGACTCTTAACTATTATACTTGTGGGGTTTTTTTTCTCACTTTTATTGCTGCTGCTCAGTTCTTCTGCAAGTTTTTGATCTATTGTCAGCTTATCTATGTGGGGTTTTCATAACAGCAGACCTGACTTTTGGGTGCAAAACTTCATATGCATCTGCTTTTGGCAGAGACTGATAGAGGTCTGTTCTCTTTTTCATCTCACTGGTTGCAATAATGCAAAAGTCAAAATGTAAATGAATTTGCACTTCTTTAATTATAGAGATGCTATTGTTTTGCATGCATACTTACTGTTGAGTGAACAGGATCAGTAAGTCCCTCTAATTCTGCCTTTGAGATCTGATCTGCATTACATGTTAGGGAAATACACAGTAAAGAGTCAGCTGACACTGGAATGTGGTCTAGTAACTGCCTTTGACCATTGCACATAAACAGAGTAATTGTGCTAAATCATAGCATCACATTCAGCTGGATAACCACTAAAATCACTGCACTGTGCTTCCCTGGAAATGCCACAATCCTTCAACTGCCAAATTAAGCCCAGGGAGAACAACCATCAGCAGTGCCTGCACACTTCCATAGAGGGATGAGCCCTGAACCCAGTGAAAAGATGTTCTGGCAGAACAATAACCTTTCCCATGATGTGCATGTTTTCCATTACTTTTCTGACACAAAATGCTGCAAGGTGATTTAATGGTGACATTTTGTTTTGCTGACTTTCCCTTTTCTTAGGAAAAAGAAACAAAAGTTAGGTTAGGGAAATAGAGGAAGGGTGGCCAAGCATTTGGATTGTAAGACAGAAATGTTTGTTTTCTTTTCAAGTGGAAAAAAAAAAAGCCATCGTGGGTACACATTGCTTCTGATGTTGGATTTTAGTGGGTTTGAGGGAAGGAAAATGTAGAAATCTCCAAGATCAATATCGAACACCTTGTTCTGTAAGGTTAATTCGTGGTGTTGTCTTGCAGTAATAGCATATCAAGTATGATAATTCAGTAAGCATGCTTTCTAATTAGCAATCACAGAGATCTTGTTCATCAGCTAGATGGCACAGCACATGCAATACACTTGCTTCTGCTTGTCATTTTTGATGTTCTATTACTAGAAACGATTGTAGCAGGGAGTAAAGCACGAGCAGACGTAGTACACCGAAAGGTCAGCGCTTGTCACTTGGAAAAGGATAAATTTTTATGGAGTGAGAAAGCACAAACTGTTACCCATTGATGTACAGGAGCTTGTCTGCATCTAAAATAATGATGTTTAAGAATGCTTGGACAGAAAAATTACTTGTCTGAAGTGTGGTTCATGCAGCCTTTGGCAGCCTTCTATTTCCTGTTTCAGACCTGACGAAGAGCCTGGCTTGTTTCTAGCACAGAATACAATTTTATCTAATGAATAGCATAGGTTTTGCTTTTGTTTTCTTAAGGATGCCTAAAATTTCCTTGGCCCCCCCCCTTTCCCCCCCCCCCCCCCCCCTTCCATCCATTGTTGCTGTTACTGTAAATCCTTCTGTTTCCCTGAGGGAGCATCTAAATATAAATACAATATTCTGGTTTGGAGTCACTGGATACAAACACAGAGTTTTGGTTGTACAATTACTTGAGAGAAGATATATATGTGTTGGAATATGCTTTCTGTCACATTATTGGTTGGCCAAGAAGGCAAGGCATGCTGGCATTGGAAAAATCAAATTAATCTTAAGTTCTGGGCAGAGAACCTCAGTTTGTTCTGCTTAAATAAATCTAAAGACAAAATTAATTATGTAATTTAAATATTTGTAGCTAGAATGATAGAATCACCCAGGCTGGCAGGGACCTCTAAAGGTCATCTAGTCCAACCCCCCTGCACTAGATCAGAAGTGAGCACAGACAACTCACTCTCAACTTTGCCTACAAGCTAATGTGTGAAATTGGATTTTTAAGAGTAGGATGTGTCTTACGAACACTGTGTGGCATCTCCTGGCACCTTCAGGACTTTATGAAAGCTTCAACATCCCATATACATTAAAACAGTTTTGATGACTTGTTTGTCTTTTTGAGAGGAAGCTGAAATGGTAGTGATAGCTGAAGGAGAATGTGCTTAAAAGTTGAAGTAATCTCTCAGTTTTAGCCTGAGTAGATGGAAGTAAATAGAAGTATAATTCACTGCTAGTAGCAGACTGATTGCTAACTTAGTAAATTCCATAAAATAATGTTCTAATAAAGGCTAAAATAATTGTAAAACCCCTAATGGCAATAAACTAAACGATACAATTTGTTGACATTTATTTGACTATAATATGTAAACAATAATTTCAGAGCTGTTTCTTACAAAAGGCTATTAAAAATGAAATAGATGTCATGAAATTGTTTTGGCAGCCTTTAGCTGTTTGCTAACAATTTAATACAGCAATAAAAGCTAGCAATAGCAGCACCAAAATTGCATAGCAGAAACTTGATTATAATTTGGTAAAGAAAATATTGTCTGAATAAAAGTGCACCCTTCAGTGTTAACTGCAGCCAGGGTTTATCTGTGGGTTTAAAAAAACTCATAAATTTAAAGAGCTTTCTAAAGTGTTCTTGTTACTAAAAGTCAGAAACAAATTATGCCTGGTGTTGATGTTGCTACCTAGAGAAATAGAGGAGACAAGTTAAATCTTCTGTTCTAGAAGTATGCCCATAGTATGCCTTCTGTTCTAGAAGTATGCCCATACTGTGCCTTCTCAGCCCTCAAAATGCTAGTTGCTTTGGACCTAGTGGTAAGGACTGCTTATTTAAATGTTCCCAGGTCTGCTCAGCAATCCAGGTGAAGAAAACATGAAAAAGGAATGTATGAGACCACTGCCTGCATTTTTGCATCTGAGAGCTTGCTGATAAGCGCAACCAAGTGGCAGTGCAGACTTGAGGTTTATGCTGGACAAAAGGCAATTAAAAAGAAAAGAAATCAATCTTTAAATTCTGTGAAATTGTGAGGTACATCCACGCTGTGAATTGACTGTCATTTCCTTTGTAGGGCTGTTTTTGAGCAAATGGAATCTATATGCCTTCCTGAATTGGCTGTGTAGAGGAACTCAGACTGTATGAGGAGGTGTGTGGAAGAATTTTCTGGAAGTGTGTTTTATTATAAATATTTCATATAATCAGTCAAGGTTGAAAGGGACCACAAGGATCATCTAGTTCCAACGCCCCTGCCATGGGCAGGGACACCCTACCCTAGATCAGGCTGGCCAGAGCCTCATCCAGCCTGGCCTTAAACACCTCCAGGGATGGGGCCTCAACCACCTCCCTGGGCAAGGGACTATATTGAACTAGATACTAAGTAGATGCAACAGAATACATAGCTGGTTTAACTGGCAAGAAGCTGTGCAAGTCCAGAACAAATGTTGAGCAGTTCAACTATTTTTTGAGATATTTAGGATATTTAAATTACAGTTTTATTTACATTATGTATCTTAACAGTCTTCTCAGAAATAGGTGAGAATATGGATATGCTGCTCAAGAAGGAGCTGCTGAGAAAAGGGGAAAAGAAAATGAGACAAAAGAAGGGGTAAGTAGTCAGAGAGGGATGTGAATGAGTAATGCATAGAGGAGAAATCAACTTTCAAATTCTGTAGATCTCGACACAGTAAAGTGAAGATCTGAAATTTGCCATGGAGGCTGGAAGGAATCCACTCTAGAAACTGCTGGGGACATAACTTCCTGTTTATATTTTCCATTGCTATTTGGTGATGCAGAAATTGAGAAGAGGAAAGATGGAAGTTGTTTGACAGATGTTAGTGACACACTTGGTGGAATGGATGAAATAGTTGGGCTTGATGATCTCAGAGATCCTTTCCAGCCTGGATGATTCTGTGATTTAGGATAGTGAGAACTGTGACCAAAAAAATCAGCACTGAAAAGGAAGAGTTGATTTTTTTAAGATGTTCAGAGGGAATAATGAATGTGATTCATTAACAGCATTACTTACAGGATGGTTTGCTTCATTATTGAAGACTATTTTGTAATAAATTACAGGAAAAGAGAGCAACTTTTAGACTTGAATGGCTTAATGAGGACTAACTCATTAAGTTATCTGAGTCTAAGAAGTGATATTAAGGACTTGAGAAAAAAAATACTTAAAATGTTTTTTGAAAGCAAATGCAACATCTGTTAAGATTTCAGGTTTGCATTAATACAATCAGTAGTGTTAGTTTTAGTACTCCAGTTGTCTGATGTGAATCAATCTAGTAAAATTTAATTGATGTTTTTTAGGTTTTCTTGGTACCACGCAAGTACTGGTGTGTAAAAACTGAGAAAGCAGCAACTTAATATCTTAAAATGCATAGCAGATGAAAATTAAAAATCCCCAAACTGTTACTTTTGTAGCCAGTCAGTAAAAATATTGAAATTTACATAAAACTAGCCTATCCTTGCCTGCTAGTTGCTGACAGTTCTTTTAATAACACTTGCTGTGAAAAAGAGATAAGAAAACCAACAGGCTTTTAAAACTCTAGTGGTAATCTTAATTTTTGACATTAAAGAACAATAAGTAAACTGCTGGACTTTTCATCAATTTTGAAAGTCTTGTCTTAACCATTTCTAATGTTTTTGAAAGCAGAATCACTGAATAGTTGATGTTGGATGAGATCTCTAGAGCTGGCCTGGTCCCCATTCCTCTTGCTCAAAACAAGATTAGATAGACCATATCACTGAGTCTGCTGGAGTTTTGGCTGTCTCCAAGGACAGAGTCTTTGCAGCCTTTCTGGGCACTTTGTTCTATTGTTTTATCTCTCCTGACCAAAAACCCCCAATAATTCCTTTGTTTTAGTTTTTGCCTGTTACCTCTTGTCCTTTCACTGGGTGCCTCTAAGAAGTCTGGCCTCGTTTTCTCCTCTCATTATATATTTATACATACTGAGAAGATGCCCACTGAGCCTTGTCTTCTCCAAACTAAGTAATTTCACCCCTCTCAAACCCTGTTTGTATGACATATACTCCAGTTTCTTCATGGTGTTCATGCTCCCTTTGCTGAACTCATTCCATGACCTGTACAAGCCCAAATTTGACACAGTGCTCCATATGTGGTTTCACCAGTGGTGACTGTCAGGGGAAAAAAAAAAAACTATTTATTGTCACAGAATTACATAAACTTTCAGGTAGGAAAAGGCTCTCAGGATGACCAAGTCCAACCCTAGTCTACAAGATTCACCTTAAACCATATCCCCAAGCACCATATCCAAATGACTTTTAAACACATCCAGGGCTGGTAGAAGTAAAGAATTAAAAAAAGAAAAAAATAATTGTGTATTGTGGATAACAGGCAAAATTTGGTGAAAGAACTTCTTCCTGTAGTCAGTATCACTATACTCATTTGTGTCATTAAGGACACAAAGATGAGAAAATGCTTCGTTTGTTTGGGTTATTAAAATCCATCTTGTAGGAAAATAATGTCATAGTTGTAGTTTAAAAGATTACTTCATTTGGCATCTTTGAGGACCACCAATGCTAATGCTTACAATTTTCCATTGAAAGTTACCTGTGTTAGTGGAGGGCTCCACTATATAAATTAAGATTAGACATCCACAGTTCGAAACCCATTCTCTGCTCTCTTTTAAAACTTTTTTTTTTCCCAAATGCTTTTCCAAATTCAGTGCATTAAAAGAACCTGGATGTTTCTGTGATTCTGTGACTTTGCTACGTTCCTCTTGACTCTCATTTCCTCCTGATGACTCTCTGAGAGAAAATGACACCTTCAAAATAAATCCCTAGCCTGTGCTGTGGGTTATGGGCAGAAGACTTTTAAACTAACACTCATTCTGTCCTCAGTGTCCTTTTGCTGCTGAGTTTCTTCCTCACCCAGTAGCCTTCATGCCTCTGATGCTGCCTAGCACGTCTCATGCAACCCCCTGACACATCTGAACTCGGTGAAAATGCTGTGTAAGCAAGCAGTGCTCTTGGCTAGTTGGTCAGGTCTGCAGCATGCATTTGGACTAAGGTCAGGCTCAACAAGACTTTGAGCAGCCTGATCTAGTGGGGGATGTCACTGCTTACTGCAGGGGGGTTGAGCTAGATGACTTTTGGAGGTCCTTTTCAACCCAAACCATTCAATGACTCTGATTTGATTGCTGAGTGTTTCTAATGTGTTTTGTGGGAAGGGAAATATGGATCAAGTTTACAGTACATAATATTTGGTACCTAAATATTTTTTACTTTTTTTTTTTTTTTTCATTTGGTCCTGCTTTCCATGGAAAACACATGAAATATTCTTAAAAGACCTGATATTTTCCATTTGAAACTTCAGTTAATGGTGTGTGTACTTAGTTGTACTTAATTATCATACTGTCTCATTGCAGTGATGAAAGTACCTTAATATTTCATTCCAAACCAGCTTCACTGTTCCATGGGATGCTTCAGAAAAAATTGCCATGCTGCTTTCACTTTTACATTTCTATTTTATATTAAGCCATGTGTATGAGGTGCTAATTAACTTCTTTAGTAATGAAGACTGGTAAAGTTCAGGAATTAAGCAGTACAGTATATTCAACGTAGATTAATGCATATTAGACATTTTAGAAGTGCATTTTCTCTGTTAAGTATTTGTTGAGATGTTTAGGTGAAGCTGGTGGGGTTTTTAAGCTAAAGTGATAAGGTTTGAAATGTAACTCATGACACCTGAAGCAAAACTGTCATCTGACAATGAGCTTAGTGAATATATTTAACAGATTATGTGAAGAAGCAGAAAGGGACAAGAAGGAAGGGGCAGCCTCTTCTTGCTTGTGCCTTGTTATAGGATAGGGGGCAATGGATGTAAACTACAGCACAGGAGGTTCCACCTCAACACAAGGAGGAACTTCTTTACTGTAAGGGTCACAGAGCACTGGCACAGGCTCCCCAGGGAGGTTGTGGAGTCTCCTTCTCTGGAGACTTTCAAGCCCTGTCTGGATGTGTTCCTGTGTGACCTGTGCTAGATTCTGTGGTCCTGCTTTGGCAGGTGGGTTGGACTTAATGATCTCCAGAGGTCACCTCCAACCTCTAATATCCTGTGATCCTGTGTAAAACCCTGTTTCCAGTGAAATATTGCTAGTGTTGTCTTTTTCAGTACCTTGAATGTATTTTATGTACTCTGCTGGCCCCAAAAATGGGAATGGTTTTAGAGTTATCTTTCATTTTGGTATTTCATAAGATGGATGTAACATTTTATTTTGTAAAAGCATCTAGGAACTTTCAACTTAGAATATTTAATGTCTGAAGGTTTTTATTGTGGAGTTCTAAAATGTACATGAATAATACTATTTTTCTGTGTTTTGCTGGGTTTTGTTTCTGGGTTTGTTGTGGTTCGGGTTTTTTTTAATTCTAATTATTTTATCTTTATTACTTTTATTTCTGATTTTTGTTTGTCTGTTTATTTTGGTGGCTACAAATGTACTTTAGATATGCTCACAGGTGTAAAGCTTGCCTATATAACTTTTCCTGGCTTTTATTTGGTGAAATGTTTATAGTATCTAGCTTTCAGTATAATGTACTGTCCCTTTTCAATCAAGGAAAGGGTCTTTGTTGTGACCATTGAATTTGAGGATGATACTGAGGCACGATATGTTACTATTTGTGCACAATGAAACTGATTGTCAATTGACTGGACCTGGACACCACTTAGAAACCTACTATTGGCATGTGGACAGTCAGAAGCTGTCTATAAGAGGGCTGGAAAGAATTATCTTACTCCTTGTAGACATGGGTTGGAATATATTGGAAGTGGAACAGACCCTGACTTACTGCTTTCCTGCTGTTGGCTCTCCTTTTCCCTATGTCACAGTGTTAAGCGTGGAAGTCTGAGGGCAAGTTTTCACTAGGCTGGCTGAAGCATTGAGCACAAAGACATCAAGCACCTCTGTCCCTTCTACACCATCAGTTGAAATCCAATCCATGTTTTCTCTGCTGACGTTCTTGTAGAATTGCTTTCTGTTTCTTGGATCCATCTGGAGTTTTGTCTTCTGAATTTTATCACTACTCATTTTGCATATTTAACTCAGTAAGAAGATTCTTGCTTAACCAGACAGACCTTCTGGATTTCCTCATCTCCTGTGCAATGGAATGTTTCTATCAGAGCTCTGAGTAAATTTAGCTTTCAAAATCATCTTTCTTTCACTGTAATCTTCCCTTTTATCACAGGCACCTGAAAGATCCTGCCTAGCAGTGCCTTTGACAAGCCAGAATTTCCTCTTCCAAAGCCCTGATAGCACTTTTTGTAGCCTTTGTTATGAAGTAGCAGTAAATTCCTTTGCAGTTTTTAAACTGTAGCAGTAATAAGACTCTGCTTACACCTCCCTTTGTTCTCTGCTCACGATGTTCCAAGAAGCAATAAAGTTCCAGTAGTGCCATCAATCTTCTCAATCTGAACCATAAATAAAACCTAATCTTAATTGATTTCTGCATTTCTCAGTCACAGCAGCAAGTGCATCACAGAATTTGACCTGGGCTGTGATATACAGCAGCTCGGTAAAATGGTTCCACGTGATGCTGTAGAGACCTGAATAGCTCAGAGTAGAACTGTTACAGTTTTATGGTCTCTAAGAGTGGGAGTTTTGGGAGGAGAATTCCCTGTAAATGTCTTGAAGAAGAAATTACTTTAAAAAGAAAGAAAAGTACTCATCTGTTAGCCCTGAATCTGTTTTAGACTGAGCAGACTAACAGACTTACAGGAAGCCTTTACCTGCAGTGGGGCAACTTACATTTACTATTAGACATGTGCTTGATAAAGCAGCTGAGTGGGAAAACAGAATTCCTAATGTGGCCAATTTGTGAAGCTCTGATAGTCATGCTTAGACTTTAATTTATTGAAGTCACACAGTTGGTTCTAAATGCTCAAGAGAGATCATGAAACCATCAATAACTAATGCTTTAGTGGCTTCATCCTGCATTGTCTTTAACAGCAGCATGAAAACCATGCAGACTTTGCAACTCCTTTAGACTGTGCTGGTGCCTGTTGAGTGCTAAAGCTTAGAGACTGGAGTGAAATTTAGGTTTTCACTTTAGAACTCATCTATTCCCAGTGATAAAGAGCCAACCCACAAAAATTACTTAATCTCCTTTTCTGAAAAAAAATAAATCAATAGTAGTAATAATAATAGCAAACAAATTTAGACTATTATACTGACATGGACAAAATTTATTTTATGACTGGGAATGAGGTCTCAACTACCTCCCTGGGCAGCCTGTTCCACTGTACCCCACCCACACAGTAAAGAACTTGTTCCTAACATCCAATCTGAATTTACTCTTCTCTAATTTAAAACCTTTGCCCCTCATCCTATCACCACAGGCCTTTATAAACAATCCCTCTACAGCCTTCTTGTAGGCCTTCTTCAGATACTGGAAGTCCACTATTAGGTCTCCTCAGAGTCTTCTCTTCTCCAGGATGAACAACGCCAGCTCCCTCAGCCTGTCCTGGAATGGCTCTGCTATGAGATCTTTTTCATGGCCCTCCTCTGGACCTGCTCCATCAGGTCCAGGTCCTCCTTGTGTTGAGGGCACTAGAGCTGGATGCAGTACACCAGGTGAGGTCTCCACCAGAGCAGGGTAAAGTGGCAGAATCTCCTCTCTTGGTCTGCTGACCATGCTTCTTTTGGTGCAGCCCAGGATGCCACTGGCCTTGTGAGCTGCAAGCTCACACTGTCTGCTCATGTCCAGCTTCTCATTCACCACTGGTGGGATTGTGGTTTCTCAACACATGTTTCTATGGGCATGTCTAGGTTGCCTGCCATTTCAGAGCTACCTTAAATGTTCCTGCCACTATAAATACATCAAAACACTTAAAAATTGAAGATGAAAATTGAAGATGAAAAAATAAAGAATTACAGCAGGACTCATATCACCTTCTGCAATACAGAATGTTGGGAAGGCACTGAAAGACTGGCAGTTGTTTTTTAGCTCCATTTTGATTGCTGATTATCTTATCAAAGGAAAAATCACAGGGTGGGGTTTTTTTTGTTTGTTTTTGTTTGTTTTTTTTTTAAGCCAGCTAGTTATGTTTAATTGATCAAGCATCTTTTGTGTGCACAGACAGCCTGAAACTGAGGCTGGGTGAGTAAAGTCCAACTTAATTCTGCAGTGAAAATATTTTCCCAGCTTCTAATTTCACATCATTCCACCTTCATGAAATAAAATCAGAAAGAAGGGGGAAATAAACCCTCATCTGTATCAGGAAGTACCAGATGTCTTTCCTGTGAGGCAAAGTTGTACATTTCAAATCCTATGCATAACTTATTTAGGGGATCAGAAGTATTTTGAAAATGACATTGCAGGTGTTTAAGAAGTACTGAGTCTTGCTTTTAAAAGACCAGCTTTTGCATAATTCAGGAATTAAAACTTCTGCCCTTAAATCCTTGTGTATTTCTGCAGATAAAATAACTTTTTGTGTTTCTGTGTTTATATTGCCTTTTGCTTTTGTTGCTCTGACATTTTTGCACGGTAAGTCCATCTCCTTGGGTAAAATAAATGAACAGAATGTTTAACTTTGCTGTCAGGATAGATAGGCATTTATACAACTTCCCATCTGTTCCCTTTCAAAACAAGGACAGCAGAGAAAGTGAGAAAAACTGAGCACTTGGGAAAGGAGTTGCACTGGAGGTGATGCATTGAGCTGCTAAGTTCCACTGTTTGGGGCAGTTTTAGTTGTATTTTACTGACTATCACATGGCTACGTTTGGCTTATTTGTACTAATGTCCCATTGATAGAATCATGGGATGGTCTGGGTTGCAAGTGACCTCCAAAGGTCACCTAGTCCAATTTCCTCTGCAGTAATTAGGGACATCCTCAACAAGGTCAGGTTGTCCAGAGCTGTGTTGTGCCTGACCTTGAATATCTCCTGGGATGGGGCCTCAACTGTCTCCCTGGGCAACCCGCTTCAGTGTTCCACTACCTTCATAGTAAAGATCCTGTTGCTAACATTCACTCTAGATCTACTCTAATTTCAAATCATTGCTCCTCATCCTATTACTACAGGCCTTTGTAAACAGTCTCTCTATAGCCTTCTTGTAGGCCCCCTTTAGGTACTGGCAGGCTACTATTAGGTCTCCCTGGAGCCTTTACTTCTCCTGGCTGAACAGCCTCATCTCCCTCAGCCTGTCCTCACAGAAGAGCTGTTCCTACCCCCGATGATTTTTGTGGCTCTTCTCTGGAACCACTCCATCAGGTCTGCGTCCTTCCTGTACTGAGGGCTCCAGAGCTGGTGTGAGGGTTTGGGAGTTACCTGCCCCACGCACACAATGAAATCACCTAGACTAGACTCNTCCTTTCTCCATTTGCTGGCCACGCTGTTTTTGATGCAGCCCAGGATGTCGTTGGCCTTCAGGGCTACAAGCACACACTGTCTGCTCATGTCCAGCTTCTCATCCATTTGTCCTGCATTGCAGTACGTTAAGGAAGATGAATCTTAGTCATTTGAACAGGAGAGTGAAAAGCAGTTCAGTTCATCCAAATATTTTCTATACTAAAACTGAGGGCTTAATCTCCTTTTTGAATCTCCATGAAAGGCATCTTTTGGCAGCAACACCTTTTCTCAGGCCACAGGTAGGCTTCCTGTTTAGAATTTATATCTCATGACTTGTCATTTATTCATTAAATTGAGAGACCTTTCAAGAAATTCTGGTTTGTAATCTTAAAATAGGAGACCTCCCAGCTACATATTGCTGGCAGCATCTATTGCCACATCCTAATTCAGCTATGATTTCATTATTGTATAATGGCAATTACATTATTCATCAATACTCAATTGTCTAAGTATCTGAAAAAGATCACTTCCTGAATGAGAGACAAAGGGACTCAAGCTGAAAAACTGAATTCTGGAGAAAACATCTTAAATAGTACACTGATACATGTAAATACTTGGAGTCTGCGTGTCAGTGTTCCCCTTAATTCCAATGCAATGAAAAAAAGGTGTCCAACGGTTAGCAGGGCAGCAGGAGCCATGGAGAGTGGCTCACTCATGATCTTTAAGGTCACTTCCAACCCAAACCGTTCCATGATTTCCCCTCAGTGCTCTGTTAACTCCCCATCTATACCACAATTTTTGCTTTTCTCTAAGATGTATGCTATTTAAAATCCACTTTTAATTGTGAGGGTCCTAATGTTAAAACTGTTGTAAACCAACCTTGTATAGGATGATTTCATACGTAACCATGCTTATGAATTATGCTCATTAAGTGTCTTTTGAGCACACCTAAGTATTCAACTGAAAATAAGTACAGTCTGTTACAGTGTAGATTGCATGATTTTGTGCAGTTGATGCTAATTAGATTTGTACTGTCATGACCTTGTGTTGTATAAGCCTCAACTCAGCATTTTGATTAAGAACAACTGTAATAATAATAATAATTATAGTCTGTGACCTGTTTTTCTAACTACATAATGAGTATGCTAGCAGTCACAAAATTTGGTTGAATTCATGGATTGGCATTCAGCTGAGTGGATTTCTTGTGGTGAGCACAGAGATTAAACTTGAAAATGCTCTGCTTCTGTGCTCATTCAAAATGATAGCAGGAGGAAGGAAGAGTTTTGCTTGAAGTGGAAAGGGATACTCAGCCCTTGCACACTGAATCAGATAGAGACAGCTGCAGAGGGAAGATATGCATTTCAAAAACCAGATCAATTGGATTCAGTCACATCCAAATGAAATTACATCAGTCAATAACCTTCCTTTCAAGTTACTGAAATCTTCCTGGCCCAAATTTCTCTTGTCAAGTTACTGAGTTTTGCCAGTGATTAAAGTATCTTGAAATTGCTTCGATAACATCAAGGACCTTGTTGTGACAAGGTCTGTAAATGCAGTCTCTTAAAAGAGAAAGATAGGTTTCATGCCGAGTATTGAGTGTATTGACTGAAATTTTTCTTCATGGCTTCTCAGAAGCTTGTACTTCACAAAGACAGTGCAGAATGAAGGGAAATGACACTTTTATTACTGAAGGAAATCATTTCATGTATGTGATACCAATATTTAATCTTTTGTGAAGGGTATGTTATTTCTCCTGGGCTTTGAAACAGTTTGAAACTGCGTTCTTGTTTTGAAGTGAGCACAGGAGTGCTTGGAGAGCAGCATTCTGTAAAAACCAAACCCACTGCTACTCTTAGTTGTTTACCTCAGTCAATGTGGTTGTGCAATGACCAGCTCTGATTATTGTGGCCTTCCAGTGTCTTAAGGGGCCCTACAAGAAAGCTGGAGAGTGACATTTTAGGATGTCAGGTAGTGGTAGGACTAGGGGGAATGGAACAAAGCTGGAAATGGGTAGATTCAGACTGGATGTTAGGAAGAAGTTCTTCACCATGAGGGTGGTGAGACCCTGAAAGGAGTTGCCAAGGGAGGTGGTGGAAGCCTCATTCCTGAAGGCTGGATGAGGCTCTGGACAGCCTGATCTAGTGTGAGGTGTCCCTGCTTCATGTCAGAGGGGTTGGAATTAGATGATCCTTGTGGTCCCTTCCAACGCTGACTGATTCTATGAATGTTACTATTGCTATTTCTTCTTCAATGTGCCCTTTACTAAAATGAGGTAGAGCTGTTTTTTTGGTTACAGGCTACTCAGTGTTTATATTAGCAAATAGAAATCTGTAGCCATTCAGGAAGAATTTATTACTATTTAAAACGATCACTACTTGTAAGAACTGAGGTAGTGGTTGTTTTGAGGTTCTGGGCTGGGTTTTTTCTCTCCATTAAAGAGCTCTGTAATTCTCATCTATTTGATAGAACTGTGGGTACATGTTAATTCCTAGGATTAAGGGGTGTATCTTGAAAATGCTTATTGCTTATGTCAACTTCAGATGGTTTGGTGATTACTGCAGATAGGATTCCTTGCTTTCTAAAACTAGTCTTTGTCAGCACTTTTTCAATAATTAAATAGTTCCCTTTTCTCTCTCTTTGATTACCATCTTAGTTCATTAAAGTCTTCCCCAAATACTACTTTAGACTTGACAGACTTAGCTGGTGGGAGAGTCATCATAGTTCAGAATTGGTAATGTATACTGAAACAGCTTCCTACCTTCAGACCTTTGAAGATAAACTCAGCTTACAAATGTACTTTGGACAGTTAGCAGCCAGGACCAATTGTTTTGGCAGGAAGTATTTAACCTGATGAAAGCAAGTGTTGAAATAACTAAAAAAAGATTGAAACTACCAACTGAAGCATTATGTTTGTACTTTTTAGTAACTGCTGCACAGATGAAGAAGTCCTTTGGCAACTCCAGTAGATATTATTAAAAATAATTTGTGGAGATTCTTGTGCAGTAAATTGCTTTGAAAAGGGAATTTGCACATATTCATAGGCTCCCTGTCATTACTGAGGAAACAGATTACAGCTTCCCTAAAGAGTAGGATAACGGAGTTTGATGTGCTTCTCTCCCTTTGTACCAAAACCTCGAGGAATATGCCTTGATAGGGTTTGGGTTTTTTGGGTTTTTTTGTCCTGGAATGGAGAGTTGGGAGAGAACAACTGTTCTACATGCAGCTGAGAACCCTCCTGTTGAAAGCATCTCTGATGGTATTACCTGTGATGCTTTTTTCCATCTGATATTTGTTCCATATACTGTTGAGAAAGGAAAGCTGTTCAGTTTTGCTCACTGTCCTTACTTCAGATTTATATGTTCTGTAAATCATATTCCCAACTGAAGCAAGTTCAGATATCACAGGCTGCTTTGGGTACTGCAGATAGTAGAAATTAGAGAAATGGAGGAGTTCTTTGAATGAGGGAAGGCTGGGAAAATTTGTATGTAGGAGTGAGAGAAAAACAAAAGCAGAGAATAGAGCAGGAAAAAAGTCATTGCTGTTGGAGGTCCCAGGGAAAATTTTTAGTGAGTAGCTCTCCAGAATAGTTAACAGATGAGATTGTGAGTTACAAGCTTTAAAACACTGTTGTATTTATCCATTCATATTCCTTTGTCTTTTATCAATCTATTGCTGGTTAGAGCTCTGTTTCACCAAAGTTAGTAGCAATTCCTTCACTAAATAGTACTTTGGAGATGAGACAGGTGTAGGTAACTCTAGATTCTGTAAAAGTAAACTATGTTAAGTCAGACATTTTTAAAAAGTAGAAATGAAAGCAATTACCCAACCATTAAAAAAGTAAATTAAACTTTAATTTATCAGTAAATATATATATCAGTAAATATAATATTATTTAAAATGTTGTGATATATTGTTAATATGAAGAAATAAAGGGCTCTCTAGAGCAGGTATAGGTTAGTTACATTTCTTACTTGGTGCCTGTCTTTTTACACCCTTAAACAGTACCAAAAAATCAGGATCTTGGCTTTGCAGTATAGAACCTTATTTGTCTTTTAGTACTTTGATTTGTGAGCTTATTGTTAAAATTTAACTTAACTATTTTGTTAGTTCAACTATGAACTTTATTTTCTATATAAAAGCATAAATCAAATTTGTATATTAAAAGCATTTATAAATTTCTTTTTATCTGAGTTAATTATGAGTACATGTATATGAGTACATGTATAGGAGTGTGTGTATATATATATATATATATGTGTATATCTACGCATACTCATTTTGGAAAACAGAAATGAAACCTTGTATGAAAGGTATGGTCGCTGTATTCATGTCCAAACCCTGCTACCCCTGGCAAGGCATCCATAGCCTGTCATATTCTGGTGACCTGACTCTGATGGTACTGTTGCAGCCACTCATACCGTTGCTGACAGAGGTGGCATAAAGATTCTGGGCTTATCTCAGTTTGTTGATGCTGCCCTTTGTGTTTCTGCACTTGAATGTGCACTCCTGTTGAACTCACCCACTCAGAGGTGGGCAGTTGCACTTGCTAAGGGAAGAGGCTTGTAATGACTGTTAAAAGTACTTCTATTTTGTAGCTCAGTTTTCTTTATAACTTCAAAACTGCACTGCAGTTTTGCAGTTCAGGACACCTGATTTGAAATTCTAATCGTGTCCTGAGTGAGAGGTGAAGTGAGAATTGAATTGAATTTACATATGCTGCTTTCTTGCTATCCATCTATTCTTGGACTCAAAATCCTTATACTCAAAATTAACATCACCCTTGCAAAGAACTGTTGTTGTAACAGGAGGTGACACTATGGCTCCTGTTCATCAGATTGTTATTTTTTTATTTTATTAAAAGTGTGACAGCAGTTTAGGTTTCTTTTTCTAATTACAATTCTACTTTAATACCTTTCAAAGTAGAAATCAAAACAAATCCAGTGGAGACTTTAAATAGGTCTCCCTTTAAAACCAGATGTGTATTTGATATACCAGTGCAACTTCAAGACAAGATTTTCTTTTTCCTTTCACAGTGACATTAATTTGCTATATTTCAAGTTTTTTTTAAAGAGTTTGCTAAACACAGAGAATCAGCACTCTAAAATGTATTTTTTTTCTTAAGCATCCTTGAAAAGTTTGTGTCACAAGTGTCAAAAGACAGGAAATAACAAGAAAGAAAAGCTGTGAAGACTTTTGAGTTATTGCCCCAAAGTAATTTCAGAAGTCACTAAAGCTTTCTGTGTACTGAATTGTTTACAGTGCATGATGAAAGAAACTCTCCTTTACTCAATGCTTCCAAAATCTTAAGACTGATTTTCCTTCAAGTGCTGTTCTATAAAACAAGCATTTTTAAGGTACACAGGACCCATGTTGTTTGTGCTTGTCAATTAGTCAATCCCATAGCTGCATTTGTTTGGGTTTCAAACCTGAGGAAAATGCCAGCTTCACAATCAAGCCTACTTGTATTCAATTCTTGCTTTTATGATTGAAAACAAAAGAAAGAATTATCTTCTCTGTCTTATGGTGGACTGTCTCTGTTCTTTGAGCTGTACTGAGGAAAAAGTTAAAAGGATGCTATACTTAGTTTAATGTTTTGACAGTTAAAGACTCTTGGAAGTTCAGTATGAGTGTCTTAAACTGTTTGGATCTAGGCATACACATTGCTTGAATTTAGTGTGATGTTAAATGTTTCATAAGACAGAGCAGAGCTGCTATGATCTTTCAATGTTAATATTTTTTTCTTATCACTTTACTGTGTAGATACCCTTCATGAGACACAACTCTGCCACAACTCATCCTCGGAGGCAATCGTGGAAGCCTTTTATAATATGATTTTTAAATGTGGATAAAGCTCTCAATAGAGTACCTAAAGTAAAGGAGAACAGCTACCTTGTCTCTACTCTATAAGCTTATTATGACAAAAAGTTGAGTTTGCTTGTCAGGCTTGGATAGAATGTAATTGATTGGTTTGTTACTTGGACTGACAAGGTAGTTAATTTGCCTGCATTTTTTTGCACTAATGAGGAGCATTTCGTATGTGCATTGTTGAAAAATCCCTGGATAAATGTCTTGTCAGAATTGTCCTATTAAGTAATGTCTCTTTCCCCCTGTGCTTCGAATGGCAAATGATGTTATGCAATGCTTGGATTCACTGAAGAGTGACAGAAGCCTGTGGGACTTAAATATTATTCGTTCCTCTATGGTGATACTGAATGAAATAAGCAACGGTTTGCCATCCGCCTGCTGCTCTGCTTATATCCACTTTAATAATTTCTCTATAGAACACCGTGTTGTACAGAGACTTTACTGGAAAAAGGATTGTTTCCTTCATAAAAAAAAAAAACCAAACAAAAAAAACCAAAACCAAACCTATGTTCAGTGATAATGAGACCTGTAAAACACTTGAAACTTACTATACTGAAGGAATAGATTTGCCACGGAAAAATTGATTTTATGCTTAATTAGTATGAAGTAATCGTTCCTGACTTCAGACACCCAAGGGACTAGAACTATATCTATATTGCTTTCTGAAGAATTTTTAAGGAAAAGAAAAGTTTGAGGATCTGCAGATACTTGTTTTACTTGGCTTACTTCTCTGGCAGTGTTCAGGACAAGCTTATTCTCTTCACTATCCAGCTGTGTAATTGTTATGTAAGTTGGGGAAGGAGCGAAGAAGTGATCACACAGCCTGGCAGCTGAGATCTTCGTCTTCGTCCATATATATCCTGGTAGATGCAGACATAGCCTTTTCATCTACAAATGGTACTGATCCAGTTCTTAAATCTACAGTAGCAATGTGCTGACATCTTCATCGTTTTCATCTTGAACTTGCTTGGAAAAAAAACTTCTGCTCAAATGCAATCACACTTGTAACTTTATGGCATATAATCTTTGGATTTCTCGAGAGATGGTAGCTTTTTTTTGTCACCTTTTCAAGGCACATTTCCATTGGAAAATATTTTTTAAACTTAAGAAAGAAAATAAATGCTGTAATAAGTAATAGGAAGAATATGCAAATTTGTGTATACTTACCTACAAGTCATATCTCTCTACCAGGGCATTTCATGTTTGGATATCATATTAAATAAAATTAACCTGATGTCTTAACACGTCGTTTTGTTTTAAAAAGGGGGTGGGATGATGACAGAGTAAGATTTTTTTGTCTGAAACATCCAAAAATACTTAGCATTCTGTATTGGCAAGGCACACAAAGGCACTTGAAAAATAGATTTCCAGTAGGAAATAAACATTAATGCAGGAATTTGATCTTTAAGAAGCCATGAATCTGTTTAGAAAGAGAAAACAAAATTTATTGACTTGTTCAGAATTCTGAAAGTTTCATCCAAGCACTGCACTAATGAGTAGGTGGGGAAAAAATGTTTGCCTGTACATCATGATGAGTTTAGGGGGGTAAAAAGGAATAAAAAAAGAAAGTAATGCTTACTGTGATTTATGATCAGTTACTGAAGTAACAAAGTCAAGGTATTGTAAATAGGAGAGAATGATGAATGCACTGCCTTGTGGTTTTAATAAGACTTTCTAAATACTTCTGGGTGTGACGTTCTGCTAAATAAGCTAGAGAGAGATTCTGTTAATTAAGCTGCTATAATATATATAGCTGGTTAGAAAAGCAGACAAGTTACCATGAACTCATTGGTAAATGACATCTTACTTACTGAGTTCCACTCAGGACTCTCCTGGATTCAATATTGTGATTTATTTGTTGATTTTTGCTTTAGTGTAGTAGGTGCTAGAATGAAGTGTTTGCTTACATTTGCAGTTGACACCAGTATGGTGTGAGGGGCCACAGTCTTAGAATAACAAAAAAGAAAATGTTAAGAAAGCAATCCAGTGAAGTAAAGAAAAAGGCAAATCAGTGTTTAGTACATGATCATGATAGAAGGAGTAACCAGTTAGAAGATAACGCCATCGAAAAAGATGGTCTGGAGGAATCTGGAGCACAGACTGGTCACAAATTAAAGTGATCACACCTGAGGTGTACAAAGGGAGGTGTTGCATTTAACATATGAAAGTAGTCCTGAATATTCAGAAGATCAGTGGTATCTCACTCTTGGAAAAGCCTCAGCTGTCATATTCTGTACACTTTGGCAAGAAATATGCAGAGAAATTCCAAAGTAAGCTGAGTTGAATGATCAGAGGACTACAGGAGACATAAATGAATTTTTTAAAAAGCTTAAAATTGTTGGATTTTTTTAATGTAGATAAGTCTGGGGAATCAGTCTTCGAGCAGCCTAAATTAATACAAAGACAATGAAGAGAGGAATTGCTGCAAAGAAGGGGGGGAAAAAAGTTGTTCTTCAAATCCAGTCAGTCTAAAAATATGATAAATTGTAGCAAGATGATTTGAGTTAGGCCATAGGAAGTTTTCTAACAACAAGAGTTGTGGCCCTAGAGAATTTTGTTAGGGAGCCTGAGTAGTCTCTGCTATTGGAGGATTTTGAGGACAGACTAATGTGTGTTTAAAAATTGAGTATTGTTGATACACCCCTTGGCATGCTTGATGTCCTAAGGTGATTTCCTGCTGTATTTTGTACGTTTCTTCCCTAGTGAAGCTGCTTTGTAGGATTCTCTTCCTTCCTTGGCACTTTGTTTTGACACTAGGTATTGGTTTAGTTCTTTCATTTGTATGTCACTTGCCTTTCTTTTTCTGGAAAGCAGATGGTAACACTTGGTTTATCACCTTCTGAAAGGAGTTTGGTGGCAGGGTTCATAAATGATGATATGGACAAGTTTAGTAGTTCAGAACCAGTACACCACTCAGTATGGTTATTAGTCTGAGTACCTGGGAACACCACTGTGGATGCAATGGTGTATTATGGCTAGGATCTACTTTAGAAAACCTAATGCATAGTTTTATTAAATCTTACACTCTTCAGTTTGTCAGGGGGGTTATCCTTATTCTCTCAGAATTCTCTGATTTTCCCAAAAAAGGGTAAATTTTGAACATTTTTGTATTTTCTGTACCATTTCTTTAATGCATGTGTAGGAGGCATTGTCTTCAGAGAACTATAAAATACTGTAAATGTAAGTTCTGTACAGTAGCTGTATAATATTAACAAAACCAGACATATTTGTCATAGTGATTACATCAATATAGTCTCCTTGCATGTGTGGGCCCTTAATGTTTTTTTTTTCAAAATAATTCATTAGAATGGGTTTTGTAGTTGGGGTGGGTGGAGAGAGAGGTGAACACTTCTTGCTGGAAGAAAGCTGTTCACACAGGTATAGTAAATAAAGTTTCTTTATAGCACTGTTTACAATTCATTGGGTACATGCAAAAGGAATTTCATAAAATGGATGACTTGTGGACCATTCAGGAGAAAAAAATATAGGTTACATAGGAATGTCATATAACAACAGCTAATAAAATTCTTCCCTTGTGTCTAAATCACCAGTGGTAGGGTTTTGGGTTTGGAGAGTTGGTTAAAAAGCAGGAGTTAAGTAGGTGAGGTGGCAGGTTTGGGTTTAGCATGATGAACCTAGCTTCACAAATGTCTGCCAGATTAATGCTTATTTTCTTTTGCTGATTTGTGGTGTAATTGATTGACACCATTTGCCAGTTCTGTTCAAATGAAGCATTTGATGCTTAGGTTGATAAGCATCTGCAGGGGTGAGTAGTAGAAACTACAGAAATGTTTTTCTCCTTTTAAATTTATAGGTAAAATGTTTCATTTACAGTTTACCAAAGCAGAGGTCAAAGCCATAGAAATTCATGCTCTTGTGCATTATAATTAGTGCTAAATACAGGATTTAAAAAAAAAAACAAACAAACCAAATAATTTATTTCATGTAACATGTTGAAAAGTGTAGTATAGATCCTCTGAGTGAGTGCAGCCTTTTCCATGGGGTTATTGTACACTGCAGAGAAAAGAGCAGTCACTACATTAATGACCTTGAGTTTGGGCAGAAATTGGGGTAAGTTAGAGATGACACAACTTCCCACATCCAAAATTCTATAGGTACTTTGGAGATTAGTACTTTGTATAGGTACACTGGAGATCAGTGAGCTCATCCTGCTCTGTCAGGCCATATGTCCGTCTTGCCCATGCATAGTCACTGTCAGTGGTAGGTAGGTATAAAACCCAGAACTTGATAATCTTCCTGCATCTGATTTATTCTCTCTCCTGTCAGCTATAGCCATGCCTCCCTTCCAGACAGTCTAGTGTCTCATCTAACATTATCCTCTGTGGCAGTCAGGGGCTTCCTTTTATATGCTTGCATTGTACATGGCATAATGTAGTTTTGAATTGGCTTTTCATTACTTAGTCTAATACCATAAGCATTGTCCTTCTCAGAAAGAGTATTTCATTTACTTAAATCAAAATTCTGGAAATACTAGGATCCAGAAAAGGGGTAGATTGGAAGGACATCTAGAGGACATTTGTTCCAGCCACCCACTCAAAGCAGGACTGGCTGCAAAGTTGGATCTAACTCTGAAATTAGATTCAGTTCTTGTAGCATGACATGAGCTTGGATTTTTAGCATCTGTGAAGATGAGAGCCTTTCAGGATAGTGAGTAGCTGTATTTGAGGAGGCTCTGTAACTAGGCTCTGTCCTGGTTTATATCCACTGTTGTGTGTTTGTACAGTCACATAAGAGTTTTAGTGATGGAATCTGTCACGCCTCCTGATGGTGAAGTCACTAAGGCTTGGCTAGCCTGTGTGAGAAGACTTAAATTATCCTGGTGCTAATAGTTACTTAAAACTGTTCCCTAGAACAGAAACTGCAAGGTGACTTGTGTATCCACATTCATGCAAGTGACAAGTGCAGAAATAAGCAAGAGGAAGCACAGCATTATCAATGTTATATTTAATATGGTTTTCTCGTTTGGCAGTATTCTGGCTAGAAACAAAAGAGCTGCTGAAGATCTAGGCCTTATATTTTAAATTATGAGTCTAAATACAACAATTACATCACTCCTTGTTTGTGCTTGGCCTGTGACGTATCACAGTAAAATGAAAACTTTCTGGTGGAAGAGTTTTGGTATAGAATGGCAAGGTTAAGATAAAATAAAGTATCTTCACTTTGTTTCAAGAGATGTCAGAAGATAAGGCTAGAAAGAATGTTTTCCCCATATTCCATAGTGAAAAAGTGCCATTCTTCTGATTCTCCCTTAGTAAGTAGAGTACAAGTACTTGTTGGCAGCATTAATAACAGTGCACTGAATATATGATTATGCAGTTATTTCACCATTAGGTCTTTAATTAGTGTCATTATCTAAATAAAGGCACAGGAAAGCGCTGCCTTTGACATTCTGTGTAAGACTTGCTGATATAACCCATGCCATAGTATTCCTTCCTGTCCCCCAGAATTTATCACTTCTATCATCAAGTTGCAATTACTTTGGCACAGGAGCACTCCTCAGCTGCTCCAGTCCAAATTCAGTCCTGCTTCTATGCTTCAAATTTACTTGAGCTGCATCAGTTCACTCTGTTTTCTGGGTGAAATGCTTGATTTGATCTATCACACAGTCACTAATAAGAAACAAAATAATGATGGTGCCTTAAACTGTCATAGCTGTTTTTAAGCTGTTCATCTGAACCCAAGAGTGTGCTGCAATTTAAAATGACTCCTCACACATCATTCCAACTGTTTGCAGTTTCAGTGTCCCAGCACTTGGACATTGAGGGATTAAAGGGAAGAGAGATCAGTGCCTGAGAAGAAACATCTATTCCTCAGGTGTTTAAGAGCCTTTAGTCAAAAATGAAGTCAGAACAAGCCAACAGGGAAAGATGTAATAGTTAAATCCATGTAGGTGCTAAAATAGCCTTTGTGTTCATTCCATCCTACTGCACTTCTCTGAGAGTTTAACAATTCTGCATTAGACTAGTTCTAGTTTTGTTCTAAATTATTCTAAGTTTGCCAGAGTAAGGCTTACATGACAAGTTCTCTGGTTTTAGTGGTGATGATAGTTTGTCAGTGTGTATCAAAGCTTTATATCCTTTTTTTTTTCCCCACTAAAGTAAATCTTCCTAAGCTGTTGTGATGAGCAGGGAGCAGTATATGTATCTTTTGCAGTGTTGTGCTTTGTCCAACATGGTACCTTTTGGCATGGTGCTGCAGACGATGCTCAATGATGTGTACATAAGTGAGGGATTTTTCTGTAGTCTCTGAAGCATATTTGGAAAGTTGTATTTAAAGATTAGTTTATTAATGTTGTGTTTCAGGGACATGTAGGTAATTACTTCTACAGCTACAGCTGAGTGATGCTGCCTTGTGAATGCAAAATAGGTTGATTTGCTCTAGCTGAATCAGCTCTTTGTGGTTTCCCATGATATTAACCAGTGACTTACAAATGTGCCAGTGCTGGGCAGGTTTTGCATTCAGTGTTGCTCTGGTCTTTGCACAGGTCTTTTTTCCCCTGTGCTCACAGGAAGACTTCTGCAGGGCAACTGATAAGACTCCCTGCTGTGCAGGTAGATGCAATGTAATGAAATGGGATGTGTGCGCTGGGCTTTGTAAACAAAATGAGATTGACCCCAGCCATTATCTCATTTATCTCATTTACATTGTAAAATCGGTATCTACACTATTGATTGGAGCATAATTAGTTAATTATGAACGGAAAAATGCAGAGTTATGTAGGGCTTGAGCACAGCCAGCTGTACTGCAAAAAAAAAAAAAAAAAAAAANNCAAAAAAAAAAAAAAAAAAAAAAGCACCCCACCTAATAAAAACAATCCAAGGGCATGAGCAGATGGAGATCACTTTATTAAAGAACAAATACTTGTTTCAGGGATGCAAATGCCTCATGAAGCTTTCTTGCTGCGAAGATGGAGCTGACCTGCGTTCTATACTTTTGCAAGTGAAAAATGTTCTTTTTCTTACTACTTTTAAAATTGATTAACCTAAGCCTTTTAGAATTCACCTTTCTTCCTCACTCCTCATTTCCTCAGTGCTTGGTGGACACACATCTGTCTTCATTAATTGCTGGAATGAGGAACACAGCCATTTCTAATTTTGATGCATAAAGTAATTTCGGGCTGGTTAAAACATTTGATAGTAAGCAATTACCTGTCAGTTAGAGGTAATTTAGGAGGTTAGGTTGGCTTGTCTGTGTGTGGAGCTCTGCTTTTTGTTTTCAGTACAGATGGTGGGCAGGCCACTGAAGATGGCTGTGGACTTTAATTGTGTTTGTAAATCATGTGCTTCACCACAGAACAAGTTATCCACAACCGGGAAATGTAAGATAAATAAAATGAGCAAGGTAAAAATATTTGCTAGATTGACTGTTTTGAAGGTGTGACCTTGAATCCACAAGGGTAAAAATTTTACCTGAACCCATAAAATGTGGAAAATGGTTTCTTTCCCTTCCCTCCACTCCAGCTCAATAGTTTAACTTGTACTATTAAGCCATCTTCAGGATGGAAGTGGATGATACTTGTAAATGACTGTGCTGTGTATCTCCTTTGCTCTGTAAATGTCCCTGCTGCGATTGATCTGAGTGCATGTACTGAAGGGCTGCAAAGCTATCAGCAGGGCACCTTTTGTGACCCAACCATTTCATTCCCTAATTAAGTTGAGAGGAATCCTTATTTTGTGTTGCTTTCTTATTTTCTGAATCTGACAGTGGATTTGTCTGTCATTTTACATTGCTAGACAAAAGAATACAACAGGATACATGTGGGGGCTTAATCTCATTTTATTAGTGCTATTTCAACCTAGGTGTGAGGTTTTCTGTTGGAATTGGGAACAGAGAATGCCAGTTTTGTTTTTTGATGTGTCCCAAGTCAGCATCAGCAGCTGAGAGTTGCCAGACAGCTGGGGCATCATCTTTAACCAAGGTGCAGTGTGTATTCATCCGTTCGCCCTTCGTCGTGCTGCTGTGGCTGCTTCAGCGCCAGGGAATTTGTGTTTCACAGCCTAGAATTTGTATCCCAATAAAAAGCAGAATGAAGGAAGTGTTTAAAAATATTTGGTGCCATTTCATTTTTATCACCAGCCAGCTTTTTATGTTTTGACACACAAAAATATGCTTTTGTTATTTTCTCAGCTGTGCAGATGCAGATAGAAGCCCTTAGCATCCGAAAACTTTCACAGAGATGTTTTTAGCTCCTTCTAGGAAAGAACAATTTATTATTTTTTTTTTAGCCAAACTAAACAGCTTTGATGTGACAAAAAAATGAATGGCAATAACTATTTAAAATGTTGAGCTTTAGCATGGCACTTCCAGATCTGTATTTAATTTCATAATGTTCTGGGGTTTTTTCCACCCAGCTTTGCTAACTCTCTTTTGTTAATGTGCTTTTCAAACACAGCTGAAGCTGCAGTCAGGAAATGCCATATTCTAGATATAAAATGGAAAAGATGTAAGAAGCAGAAGAGTCATTTTAAACGTAAAAATCACTTGTGTTTGTAGGCCATCACTTCAGGAAAAATCTGAATTGATACTTTTTTGAAGTCAGAAATAGATTTTAGGGTTAGCCTCTGAAAACAGACTGAATCAGTCAGGAATAGTGTGATGCTTTGTTTGGCATTAGAGAATCCCAAACAGTTTTCAAGACAGGAGTTCTGATAAGCACTGCTCGCTTGCAACCACTCACCTGATTATGATTCTAGATAGAGAAATAGGTTAGTAAAAATATATTCCTTTACAGATGAGGCTCAAAGGAGGCTTAATCTTTGCTGGAGGTCACACATGCTGTTGGGGTAGAGGAGTGTGACCTGTGTCCTCTCCCACTTTCTAGCTTTTAAATTATTTTAATATGACTTTGACAAGAAATAATGCTGCATATATTCCTGATTGTAATTCGTACATTTCTACATTAGAACTCTCTGTCTTTGAAAATTGAGAATGGTTTCTTTTTTTTTTAATGTCTTTGCTTTCACCTGGAATTAAATTTTTACTAAACACTCTTAAGGATATGGATTGTATTATGGTATAACCTGTTCTTTAAAATACCAAACCAAAGTCACACTGTGCATAGATAGATTATTGCTTTTAGTTTCTACTTAGTGGAGCATAGTGCTCATGCCAGTGCTCATGTCTTACATGTAACTGCTAAAAACAGAAGGCTTCCCCAGCAAGCACAGCCTTCACAGCCAGGACAGAAGTATTTACTTAGGTTAGAGATTCATGATCAGAAAATGGTTACTTCTTTTTGTGTGGAGACTAATCCTCAGAGAAGAGTCACATGAACATTTTCTCCTGTTGATACAGCAGTATGCTCTGTGAGTTGAATCCCTTTTCTATGAGGCACTGTGTGTTCTGCTGATAAATTATATCCCCTCTGTCTTCCATCTGATGATGCCTGTGCCATGCTGTTATTGCAGTTGGGGAGATTTTTGTCTTTGCATGTCTTGTAGAGGAGAAAATGAGTGGCCAGTGAAGCAGGGAAAGAAAGTGTAGGGGATTTCTTAGAAAAAATGGTTTTAAACATTTACTCTAGTTTCCTAGGTTTGGATCATTAATATTGCCTGTAATTTGGAGCTTAAGAACACTTAATGAAGAGAATATTTTAAAGTCAATTTGTAAAAAGCTTTCTTTTTCATAGAAAATTACACAAGGGGGGTATACAATGAAAATTAAGTTTAGCAGGGTATATGAAAATCTTTATTATTTCCTTTAAATCTTTAAATAATCTGTATTATTTGCCTTATTTTGGGAATGTAATTATACTGATTTAAAAAGCCTTTCCTGAAGCACTTGCTGTACTGTAGCAGTTCTTCAGTGCTGGTACATTAAGAGGAGGAGAACAATAGCAATGCTGTGTCTTTTTATGCAGACCATACAGAGCATAAAATGCTAATGAAAGGTTTATTAAAAAATAACCTTAAATTGTTGTGTGTACACAGGTCAGATTTATAAGTGAAAGACTGCAGTGAAATCTTATTAAATTAATGCCCCTTGCCAGAAAACTCAAAGCAAATCAGAAAATAATTTGTGCGCTCCTTTGTCAACCACCAAGTCTTACTGCAAAAAAAAATCCAATTTGTGGCCGTAAATTATGCTTGGATTGTTGAGTATGTGAGAAAATACTTTAGAATTTGCCTTTAAAAAGCAGGTGTGTAAAATGGTCTCTTAAAACTGTGCAAAACCAATATTGTCACTGCCTAAAAAAACCCCACGGATTTCTGAAAACAAATGGCAGTGAACGGTGCTGAGGTGTCTTAAAACATTCACCTGATTGTACATTTATTTTCCTTTAATTTGCAAGTCTCTGAAATGTCCTTTTTATAAGATGGTGACAAAGGTGATGTATGAGTGTCTGCATCAGAATATTCCTAATTAGGCAGAAGCTACCTGAAGTGATTGTGTTTGAGAATATCCCTTGTAGGAAATGGATTTCTGTGTCGTGATAATGAATCAGTCAATCTCGTGCTTAGACTTGGATGGAAGCTCAGTCTGAAAAAACAGAGAAGTAACCATTTATATATAAATACCTATTTTGGTTTTATGTTGCAGATGTGATGAGTGCAGGCTTTGCTACCATTTTGGCTGTCTAGACCCTCCCTTGAAAAAGTCTCCTAAACAGACTGGCTATGGATGGATTTGTCAGGAATGTGACTCTACATCCTCCAAAGTAAGTTAAATCATCCCGTGAAATAGTTCCAGGTGTTCTGGTTTTAGCAATCTTGCTTTAGCATCCAAAGTTTTTGTTGAAATGCTCTGCATAAATGTGCTCTGAAAAGCAGCAGAAGGTCATAAAATAATGATTTCAGAATCTCTGTAAAACAGGTAAAAACCAGAATGTATGAAAAATGGAAATAATCAATAAAGAGAATTTTGTGATCCCAGTTAAATGCTTTCTTTTCACATTAATTCTGTCTAAGGGTCTGGGTACTCTATCAGGATTGGGATTGTCATTGACAAGTGAAAGTGTTTCAGGAGTGGTACAAAATACAGACCTCTAAGGACAGAGATAGAAAATGCATGCTTTTCCATATAAATGGAGACTATTTGAATTACTAAACCTGTTTTGTTGTTTGTTTGGTTTTTTTTTTCCCACCCTCCCACTGGAAAATCGTATGAAGGTCGTTAATACTTTATATTGATTGGTATGCCTTGATCAACTATAACATTGTAAACCTAGAGCTGAGTTTTTGACGTGAATTAAGCCTCTTTAATACTATTGACACTATTAGTGTGCTTCTGTAGTACTGACTTTTTGAAAAAAATAAAGGTTTTGATGCTTTGTCTGCACAGGAGCTTCTTTAGTACTGGCATTCTTTTCTGTCCTCACGGTAACCTCTGAAGAGACACTTTCCAGTTGGTTTTGAACACTGGATTTCTAAATGCATCCAATACCTGACTAAGAACAGAGTATTCTGAGAAGTGTGTAACATTTTGTAGGCTGTTCTACCACTTCCCTTGTATTGCACACAAATTTTTAACTAGCAAGGAAGTGACTCAGTGTTTGGATACATGGGGGTGCTGCTATGCAGAGATGCTGTCCTGAGTTATCTGTTGGCATTCTTGGATGCTTAAACTCCTTCGTGATGTTACTCTTAAGACTGGAAAATACAGAATGTTCAGAGAGAGGTATGATTTGTTGGCTTGCTCGTGTCCCTTTCCAACTGGGAAAATAAGGTGTTCAGTTTCACCCTGGGGGGTTAATCAAATTGTTCTGTAAGGAGATACGAAGACAGACATCGGAAATTAACTGTCCACTACGGTTTGGACATCAAGCAATCTTTCCTGAATACCACTTACATGCAACAGACATTCCAAGAGTGAATTAAAATGGTTATTGGATTCCTGTCACCAGATTAAACTAAAAGGGGTTCTTGATAACGTTAGTTAAAATCTTCTGTCTCCTGTTTTCTTGGCTGTAAACAAAAAAACCCCAAACCCTAGGGTTTTGTAATTTCCAAATGTGTTCTGCAGCAGATTAGCACACTGTGTACCAGATAACATTTGAAATATATTTTATCCTGTAAATTAAGTGTGATTGACTTCACTTAGTGCAGAGTGTGTCTTAGTTTGAAGGTATTACATCTTAAAAAATACAATGTTCTGAGGAGTAAACAAAGTTTTACCATTAGAGTGATGCTCTGTGTTGTGTTACCTCAGTGATTGTTACACATGGAAAAAGAAACGCTCGTTATCGTGTCTGATTTTCTCACTCAGAGAGATTTTTAATGAGCACGTTTAAATAAAGTCTTTTGCACTTTCAAGCACAGGCAGTTTGAGTTGTGTTTGAGTGAAAATGTGATGAATATGAAAGGTACTGAAAATTTGTCTTATGGGGACTCCTTGTGGTTTTGCGTAGTCACTTCCCCATAGCTTTGCCACAGGGCTGTGCAGAGAAATCTCTCTGAAAAAGCTGCATTGCTCTCTGTGTTTTAAAAAAGGGATTTTTTGGGTGGCTTGTTTTTGTTTTCCTGTGTTGCTGCCTAACAAATGCAAATGGCATGGCGTTGAGTTAAACTCCTCGCAGCCTCAGTGTGGATGTATTTTTTAAAAGGATTAGGGCTTTGTTTCTGTACTTTGTATCGTTTTTCCAGTTCAATAATCTCTATGGCTTTAGGATTCTGTGTCACATATCTGTGATTTTGTGCAGCTTTTCAGAGCCAGGAGGAGCTGATACAATGCAGCATCTCTCTCCCCCCCCCCCCCCCATTAGTGGGGGATATCTCTCAAATGTGCGCTTAGAGCTCAGAAGAGGAAAACAGTAGACAAAGTTGTGTTGTTTGCTGCACTCTGCCTGACCTGTGGATGAATTGCAAACCTGAGCTGCCAGCAATTTCAATCTCTCAGTCAGTCACTAAATCCAATTTGTGGTGTGTCACAGTGAAGTTTCTTGCGTGGATTATAGCAGCAGAATGGGATTGCATTTCCAGCTTTGGCCAAGGAGCCTATTGTTTAGTTTTCATTCCTTCAACTTTGTGCATCTCTTTTGACACCAGTGTAAGTCACTGTTCTAGTATGCATTCTAAAATTTCCCAGTGCTATCATCTGTAACAGCAGTGGATCTTGAAAACAAGTGGTAGATAAATTTCACTGTTTTGGTGATGAGAGAGATTCTAATGCATAACATATAGTGGTTTAGTTAGTTTTTATTTCCAATTATGAATTCCAGTTTCAGATGTTCAGGGAAAGTTGTATACTGCTGACAATGAAGAATGGGATTTTATTTTGAGATGTTGCTAAACACTTGCAGGTGTCAGCAGTACGAGGGATATAATTTAGCAGTAATAAACATCTGCTTTAAATTGTTGTCTGTCACAAACGTTGGATGTGCTACTTCCAGTTTGCTCGTACTGGTCACAGGACTCTCCAGCTGTGGTGTCAGCTCTTCTAGCAGCAAAACATATTCCCGCATTACCCTGCCTGTCAAATAATAGACAGACAGGGACTTTGCTGTAGGGCATGAGGGCAACAGCTTCTTTGCTGGTAATACTTGCTGTCACTTCTGTGGAATGGGTGATGCTCACTACTAAGGTCTGACAAGCTCTCTCATCTCAAAAACGTAGATTCTGTTACATCTTCTGAAAGCTGAAGTGAACCTATAAGCTCTCCTTCTCTATAACATTATCCATCTACCCTGCAAAAGGATTACAGCGTGCTCTTAGCACTGCCAAACCACTCCAAGCCATACATTTGCTGGTAGTTTGAAACAGTGATGTTCAGGATTAATACAGAAGCTGCTTTTAGTTGAATTTAATAAAAATAAAGCATAAGTCAAAGTATTCAATATTAAGACATGGTAATATTCAGTAGGAATAAATGTGGCCTGACCGTTCATTATGTGCAATTAAGGGTCTCATTATGGGGGCTCATTATTATTAGCTGTGGATTCCTTTCTATTGCCTTCCACTTTAAAAGTGCTGTTCAAAACATTTCCTCCAATCTAAAAATTTTGCAAAGGACCAAGGCATTTTCCACATCTGTCATGGTGGTTACAGTGACTGTGCTGCTGTGCTAGTTAGGTTTGCATCTGCTCATCTCTGCATACAATCTATTTTGCGAAGCACTGCAGAGTGTACGTGTCAGGTCATTATTTGAGTGCTGCAAGATCAGCTGCCTTGTCTCCAGGCTTCTGTTTAGTTTGCTTTTATTTCATCTTTCTACTGTATCACTTATTTTTTTTTTTGTCTCCAGTGAAAATAAATTGTCAGTGTATATATATAGAATTCTCATTTAAAGCCCTTAGGAAATATTTTCTAGAACTACAGATGTATGACACACCAACCCTGGCATGTAATATCATTTTGTACACCTTTTGTGGTGGAAAGCAATCATGGATGATTTTGCTTATTAGCCAAGTAGAAGCATTTTCTTGGGGGGAGTTTATCTCACTTTCACATAGTGAATAAGCAAATGGAATTGAACACTGTAATACTAAGATATCGCTTATTATGTTTGAAATAATATTTTAAATTTAAAGTAGATGCAAAAATAGAAAGTTTATTTTAAATCTCTTAATTTGGTTATATAAGAAGAAAAGGAAAAAAAAAAAAAGAACAATTCAGTTTAATTCCTGTAGTCCATGGAATTTTACTCTAGTAAAAAATAAAGTTGATGGTTAAGACTTATGAGGAGTGTAGCAGTTTCTTTTCTGCTCATGATTTGTGCAGAGGATAACCTCATTATGGATTATGAAATGTAACCTTTTGTCATTGTGCCTTCTTGCTGAGCTCAGGGAGCATTTCTTCACACAAGTGTGTTAAAAATATAAACAAGGAAACCAAAGAATCCTGAACCGAAGCTCTCAAAACTTAGGAAACACTCTAAGTCTTTTTGTGGCTATGTGGACTTGCAGCCTTTAATTACTTCATGCTGTGATATTATTGTTTTTCTACAGGGCCTCTGCCTTCCCTGGTGTAGCTGTTGATGGTCACAAAAAGGGATAGATTTGGGTTGAGCATTAGGAGAAGATACTGTCTTGGTAAGACATGAAAACTAAGGCAGCGATTTCAGAAACAGACAAAGCTTGACCTTATGTTTGAAGTAGCTGAGTGGTGACCAGAAAATTGAATCTTACCTTTATCTCACCCCAGAACTCCTGTAAGTGCTAGATAATTTAGAATTTTGAAATGCTTAGTAAATTTTCTCCTTGTTTACTGTTGCCCAGCTTGGATCCTTTGGCCCTATGTGCAGAAATGCTGCATTCTCTGAGCTGCAGCAGGTGACAGTGTAAACCTGAGTTTTGTAAGCACCACATCTCCATAACAATGCAGGCGAAATGAGTAACTCATTTAAAAGATATTTTAATTCTTATTCTCTTGATGCCTTGGCTTCTATTTTGCAAAATGTCAATGTTGCTGCCTTATTTTAGACATTTTCCATAGATGTGCATGAGTGGCTCTCTGGAGCTGCTTTTTCCTGAGCACTGACTGTAAGAGGGAGCCGAGACAGCTAGTTCAGATTAGCAAGGGTTGTAGCTGAGGTGGGATTCTCCTTGCTTGAGTCCACACTGAAGCTGATGGAATCAGCGTTGCATGGGCAGACTATGGGAGCATTTGCTAAAGGTTCAGAGAAAAACACATTTTCAATATAGCCAAAATCTTTTTATATATACAAGAAAGCCCTATTTGAATACAGTATATCAGGTTGGCACACAATGGTGGTGTGTATGCATCCCCAATTGTGTCTTATATATATATTTATTTATTTATATATAATATTTTATGTGTTTTTATCACCCAGTACAATGTGATTTTAAGTAGTTAAGATTTAAAATAACAGAATTTAAAAAAAATAATAAATCCTTCAAGGTCTTTTATATTCATTCTAACTTGTTTGTGTTGCACGTTGTGACAGAGTGTAAAGAAGCTGCGACTCTGAGTTTAGTCAGCTTGCATCACAAGAGACAATTGCATCAGAGAAACTTCTTTTGAGGACACAACATACAAGCAAATGTGCTGCCACCACCATGGCAGACAGCTCTGCAGCTGAAAAATGGTAGAAGAATACAGGTAGTAAATCTGCTTGCTGATACAGGCAGAACATAATATAATGGGCAAAAAGGTTCCATTGTTATGCAACATTTTTCAGCCTTATGTTAGCAGTGTTTGAAAGAGGTTTACAGAATAACAGTGTATAGTGTAATTCAGTGACTACTTTTGCAAGGGTAGAATCTGTTTACACTTTTACTAGGTATGGGTATATAAACTATTTTAGTATATGATTGTCAAGAGTGTTATAGTTAAACATTTCTGTGTGTATTCATATAGAATCATAGAATGGGTTGGGTTGGAAGGGACCTCCAAAGGTCATCTAGTCCAATCTTTCTGCAGGCAGCAGAGACATCCTCCATTAAGATCAGGTTGTCCAGAGCCCTGCCAAGCCTGACTTTGAGTATCTCCAGGGGCAGAGCCTCAGCTACCTCCCTGGGCAACCTGTTGCAAGTGTTTCAGCACTCTCATAGTGCAGAACTCGTTCCTAACATCCAATCTAAATCTGCTGTTCTCTAATTTCAAACCATTGTTCCTCATCCTATCACTGCAGGCCTTTGTAAACAGTCCCTCTGCAGTCTGCTTGTAACCTCTTTTCAGGTACTGAAAGGTTGCTATTAGGTCTTCCTAGAGCCTTCTCCCTCAGCCTGTCTTTGTAGCTGTGCAGGTTTGGGAGTTACCCATGCCCCCATGCAGCTAGGAATTCACCAGACTAGCTCAGCTGCCTGGAAGTTAAGGAATGAAGCTGTATTTATAGCGTGGCACAATTTACAAGCATATGTATATATACAGATATTTACTGCTATATACAGTAATATACAAGTTAAAAGTAATACAGAGATACAAAACCCCTGCTGAGCAGCCAGACTGCTTTCAAACCAACTCCTCTCCTTCCTCTGTATTTCCAACCCCTCTCCCTTATCTCAGGATCCCCCTTACATGCAGGGTGAGCTGTGAAAGGTCAGCAAGAGGTGTTAGAAAAGGAATGATTAGTTTGAGTTGCATAGGTTCAGGCAGAAATAGTAAAGCAGACAGCAGGCAGACAGACTGACTATCTCTGCTATTGTTTCTTGGTTGTATATCCCTAAGCAAAACCAATGGGTAATGTAGACATCACTGTTATTTTCTTTTTACAGCCAATGGTCTTATTTCTGTCATTAAAACATTCCAGTTAGCCTCAAACCAGCGCAGTAGCAGAGGTCCTCCAACACCCTGATCACTTTTGTGGCCTGTAGGCTGAGGAGAGCTCTCAATGCTACATGGAACAGATTAAGACTTTGGTTTCTTGAGTGACATGGAACAAAGATGTTTTCTATATACCAGCTGGAAAATACATGCTGTTTTGAAATCATTGTTGTCTTCCTAGGTTTGTGAGGGGCAGTCAGCATTGGCACTGAAATGATTTCCTTAAAATTGAACAACAGGAAATTGCCCAAATCTGGGAGGCTCTGTGAAGGTTTGACACAAGTCCTTACACCACTTCTGCCCTGTTTTAAGAACTTGAGGAATGCCAAACCTTGGCAGGGAAATTAATTTCACTATCAAGATGGTGAAAAACCAAAGCATGAAATTGCAGTGTACAGTAATTCTTATCAGTTGGCTGAAATAGTGCCAACTGCGTTGTAATATTTGCTCCCCAGGTATCATAGTTAAAGAAATGAGTTGGCACAGCCTCTGTTATTTTTCTGGCAAACAGGTATAATACATCTATGTAATGAATAATTCATACCAGAAAATGTTCCAAAAATAATCAGCCTTGAAATTAACTTAAGATGGGACTTGATTTACGAATAGCAGATAAGCTCAGCATAAAGTTAGTTGGTATTAAATCCCCAAATTAATCCAAATAATCAGATACACTTAGCTGGCAGAAGATTCCCATAGTGGAGGTGGGAAGCTTAGGTTTTAATGAAAAATAAGGTTAAGTACTCTAACATATTTCTGGAGCAGGTGCTTATTTTAGGTATTTGCATTCTTCTCCACATCAAAATCAGTTCTACCAACACCCATGTTACTGGCAACTATACCCTCAGCATGGATTTGTGCTACTTCCTAGGTGCAGCCTTGATGTACTTGAAGGGATCCTACAAGGAAGCTGCAGAGGGACTTTTCATAAGGGTATCTAGCTATAGGACAAGGGGGAATGGTTTTAAGCTGAGGGAGAGTAGGTTTAGACCAGATCTGAGGGAGAATTTCTTAGGTATGAGGGTGGCGGGAGGTTGTGGATGCCTCTTCCATTGGGGTCTTCAAAGCCAGGTTGGATGAGGCCCTGAGAGGCTGAGTCTAGTTGAGAGGCATCCATGCCTTTGGCAGGGAGGTTAGAGTAGATGATCTCTAAGGTCTCTTCCAACCTAAGCCTTTCTGTGCTGAAGAAGCATAGTAAAAAGTGGGCAACACAGTACAGCATTGCCTCTCCCAGAACGTTGCCTGAACAAGTCTCTTTTTAGCTGGCTGGAAGTTTAACCAGCCAGAAGATTAAGGAAATTGGAATGCAGGGATCTTAACGAGGTATTGTTGTTCCAAATGCAAAACCAGGTTTCTGATTTTGAAGAATAACACTAGGGTAGATCAAAGAGTATTAATTAAAATGTTTGAAAAATGAAAGTACTGATTAGGAGTGCGAGCTGGAATGCAGAATTTTTTCTTGCATTAGGCTTTGTCAGAAAACAGCAGCTTTAATAAACCTGATAAGAATCTCTTTTCCCAGTGGTGTATTCTTAGACAATGAAGATTTAAAGTATGCACAGCACTTTTAAGTGTTTTTTGTCCAAAAAGCCCCATTTTAGTGGTACCTGGTCCAGAAACTGCTGGTTTTTCCAAGGTTCATTTTCTCCTTCCCCATGTTTTTTCCTTTCCCAGGAGACTGAGGAAATCACTTGCTCCTTAACTCCATTCACTTCTTTTCATAAACAACCCAACAGTACAGAATTTCTTCCTAAAGCTGAAACTTTGCATGTTGTTACAAACTCTTTGTCTTAATAGGAGATCACTAGTATCATTTAATGCCTTCTGTAGTGCTGAACAGTGATGACAAAAGCAGAGGAAAAAGTGTTTTGAATACTGCTGAAAGGCATGATTCATTCTGCTGCCATTATACATTATACCTTACTCTGCCTTTAGATGAAGCAAATTATTTTTTCAAGAGGCTTTTTGGGTGACCCATGAATCAACTTATTAGTGAGGCAGTGCTGCTTTTCATAAGCTGTCTTGAGTTTTGCATTTTTGAGACTAACTGTATGGGACTGAAGTAAAAACAAAGGAGAATGGCTGTCATGAGAAGAAATTGGGAATGGGGGTTGTAGCCAGGTGGGGTTGGTCTCTTCTCTCAGGCACCCAGCAAAAGAACAAGGGGACACAGTCTCAAGCTGTGCCAGGGGAGGTCTAGGCTGGATATTAGGAGGAACTTCTTCACAGAGAGAGTGATTGGCTTTGGAGTGGGCTGCCTAGGGAGGTGATGGAGTCACTGCCCCTGGAGGTGTTGAAGAAAAGCCTGGATGGGGCACTTAGTGCCATGGTCTGGGTGCTAGGTTGGACTGGATGAGCTGGGAGGTCTCTTCCAACCTGGTTGATGCTATGATTCTATGAAATGTTGCTCACTTATTATCACTGCTTTTAAAATACACACTCATCTCTAATTTCCATTGGGATGTTTAAGAGGTACCTGGTCAGTAAAGTAGTAGACTGAAATAAATGTAAATCCCAGTCATAGCACAATGATTGTTAATTTTTAATGCATCTAATCTGACTTATACACAATGTAGTATTTAAATGTCTAAACCCCAAGTCTAGATGTTGTTTAGAATAGCTGTTACCTGTTACAAGATCACAGAATCACAGAATGTCAGGGGTTGGAGGGGACCTCGAAAGCTTATCCAGTCCAAGTCCCCTGCCAGAGCAGGATCACCTAGAGCAGATCACATAGGAACACATTGTCCCAGGCTGGGAACTATAGGGTTAAAATAGTCTTCTAGGGACTTGAAGATTTTGTTATTCAATCCCACAATTCTGCTATCTCTTCATAAGCTCACAGCAAGGCCAGCTTGTTCTCCTTTCCTCCCCCTCCAGCCTCGCATCGGGCAGGAGCTGCGTTATCGGGACAAACATGTAAGGATAGGCCTGGTTGGGGCCTCCAGAGGCTGTGCTTAGGCCTCTTGGATGGCAGAGGCATGGAAGGGGGTGGATTGGAGCACTGGGGATGATAGATTTAGTTTTGGGTTGGGGAAAAATTCGGGGGATTTGCTTATGGATTCTGTATCTGCTTTGTAATTTCTATCTCTAACACTCTCCAAATACAATTCTGTTTTTTTTCTCCAATTCATTTGAGAGCTTCACTCTGTCGGCTCTTTAAACGCACGACACACATCCAGGCAGGTTTTGAATCTCTCAAGAGAAGGAGACTCCACAACCCCCCTGGGCAGCCTGTTCCAGTGTTCTGTCACCCTCACACAGAAAAAAGTCCTTCTCAGGTTTAAATGAAACTTCCTATGCCTCAGCTTCCACCCATTGCCCCTTGTCTTGTCATCAGGCATCACCCAGCAGAGCCTGGCTTCAGCCTTCTGGCAGGCACTTTTACATATTTCTAGTCTTGAGGTCTGTGGTAGTGGGTTGGACTCGATGATCTTTGAGGTCTCTTCCAACCTTGCTATACTGTGATACTGTGATATTTATAACCATTGCTGAGGTCACCTCTCAGTCTCCAAGCAGCACAGCCTCAGCTCCCTCAGGCTCTCCTCAAGCAGTTCTATCTTCGTCTATGAACTGGGGGGCCCAGAACTGGACACAGAACTCCAGATGTGGCCTCATCAGGGCAGAGTAGAGGGGAAGGAGAACCTTTCTCAACCTACTAGCTACAGCCCTTCTAATACAGCCCAGAATGGCATTGCCCCTCCTGGCCACAAGTGCACATTGCTGGCTCATGGTCGACCTCTTAACATCAACTAGGACTCCCAAATCCCCTTCCCTTTCACTGCCTTCCAGGTAGTGGTTAAGGAAGCAAAGCCTCTTTGTGGGCAGCTGTTAGCAACACAACTGCTACCCCTTGCCTTCTTTAGGTCATGTTTCTAACAAAACCTGCTTACAAGCACACTTTATCTAGGAAATAGTTCTGCTGAATTACGACGTAGGCTTCCTAAGCTGTGAAAAATGAATTTACAGCCTCCACAGCCTGCTGCTGTAGCGCTGCATGGCAAAGAGTCTCTGCTGGGACCTGTCTGCAGTTGGGAGAAATCTGAAAAGCCGCTCACGTCGTGTTTGAAGTAAAGATGCTAAACCTGGGTTTGTGCTATCGCAGCACGAGGGAATGAAAACTGAGAGCATTTTTTCAGCCCTGAGGAGCACCCTGCAACAGGAAGATTTTGTACCTCCTCTTTGGTATGCAGCTATGTACTTACTCTCAAAGGCTGTGAGACAGCTGAAACAGAAGCAGTGTCTGGGAAGGACAAGGGAAATGCTTGCTCCTTATAGAACTGGAGGCTTTTTCTTGCTTTTGAAACTCAGTTTCTGGAGATTTTTAATGTTGAGCAGCATTGTGATGATGAATTTCATATATTGAAGATACTATACTGGAATGTAAAAGACATGAAGATGGGAGTTTTAATCCAAGTTTTCTGCTTTATGTTTCTTTGAAGTCACAAAACGAAGATTTTGAAGCCTCATCCCTGGAGTTATTTAAGACCAGGCTGGAGGAGGCTCTAGACAGCCTGATCTAGTATAAGGTGTCCCTGCCCATGACAGGGGGGTTGGAACTAGATGGTCCTTGTGGTCCCTTCCAACCCTGACTGATTCTATGATTTACGTGTGTGAAAGGCACCAAACTGTAGCTGCCAAAACATAGAATCATAGAATTATTTGGCTTGAAAGGGACCTTAAAGATCATCTAGTTCCAACCCTCCTGCATGGGCAGAACACCTTCCATCTTTCCTGTCCAGCCTGGCCTTGAACACCTCCAGAGAGGGAATATCCACAACCTCCCTGCATAGCTTCTTCCAGCATCTCACCACCGTCACTGTACCCTAATATTCAGTATAAATCTCACCTCTTCCAGCTTCAATCCATTCCCCTTCATCCTATCACTACAAATAATTTACATCACCAATCCACACTCAGATCTACTTCATCAATTCAGTTGACTTCCAAGTTCTAGAGTTTCTAAAATATTGAGCCTTTTGAGTATTGCTAATTAGGGGCTTCATGCTGAGAGGAGTCATAAACAAATTTGCCAATAAGTTGTAATTGACTGCAATCTATTAACAACCCTATTGGAAAAATTGATTGTTGTTTAATTAATTAGTACAACACATGTTGATTTTTAAGAGCATCCAAAAAAAAAAAAACCCAAACCTGTGTGAATGAAGAGCTTGTGGCTGACTTGACTGTTTTAAGCTTTCAAGCCTTGGTTTAATTTGTGGTTTAGATTATACAGGCTGCCAGGAGGGCAGTATTAAAAGCCATATCCATTGTGCTTAACCTTCTAATTTGAATATTCATGAAGACCTGAAGGCTTTGCAGAAAATAGCAAAGGGTGTGTGCCTTGCAATAACATAAAGGGAATCCTCAGAGGTACAAAAGTATGTCTAGAGCCTGGTGGCATCCTATTCCACTCTAATTTTGCACAGTAGTGTTCTGTTTTTACCAAGATCAATTTCTTTACCTAGAATAGAGTTCTTGCCTTCTTCATGTTTATAAATATGTAAGGGGTAAGTGCCAGGAGGATGGAGCCAGCCTCTTATTGGTGATGCCCAGTGACAGGACAAGAGGCAATGGGTGGAAGTTGAAGCAGAGGAGGTTCCATGTGAACCTGAGGAAGAATTTTTTCACTGTGAGGCTGACAGAGCACTTGAACAGTCTGCCCAGGGAGGTTGTGGAGTCTCCCTCTCTGGAGATATTCAAGAACAACCTGGATGTGTTCCAGTGTGATCCTGCTCTGGCAGGGGGGCTGGACCAGATGATCTTCAAGGCCCCTTCCAACCCCTGACATTCTATGATTCTGTTTTATACAGGACTAGAAGACATGTAATTAAAGAAGAATTATATATCTTAATTCCTCACTAGCCCAAATTTCTTATCCTGCAAATATCTTAGCACACACCTGTAATGGTATTCTGTGTGATGAAAGAATCTTTATGATGAGGGTAGTGGAGCACTGGAACAGGTTGCCCAGGGAGGTGGTCGAGGCCCCTTCACTGGAGACATTCAAGGTGAGGTTTGACGGGGCCCTGGGTGACCTGGTCTAGTGGGGATGTTCCTGCTGACTGCAGGGGAACTGGACTAGATGACCTCTAGAGGTCCCTTTTGGCCTGGACCATTCTATGAATTAGATCTTTAATTGTTAGTCTTAGGATAAGATCTGAACACATCATTGTAGTTGCCTAAGTACCTGCTCAAGTTTATTCTCGTGGTTGATTTTGCTTTAAAGCCTTTCAAAAATGTCAGCCATATATGGTGCTTTAAGTAATGTGGCACTCATCAGTGTAATTCACTAATGCTACCTGGGCAAAATCTAATCATATTGAACCAGGAAAGAGAAAGGGGGGGGGGGGGGGGGGGAGAAGAATTTAAAAAAAAAAAAAAAACAGAACCCACNTAAAAAAAAAAAAAAAAGTGCTATTTTGTGAAGTGTTAAGCAAGTAATGACTTTCAGCAGAGAGAAGATTTGCTTTTTGCCCTCGTGCTAGATAGTGGTAGTGAGGTTTAGTCACCATTCTCAAACAGAGATTCTCTCAGTGCCAGCCACAGTTAATCACATTTTGCAGAAGACAGCTGGGCAATGCTGATTTGTGCTGTGTCAGCCACTTCTCTGTGCAAAGGAGTGTCTCATCGCTTGGATTTTAGCATTCTGTAGCAGAAAAGTTCCCTCTTAAAAACTGGCTCAGCAAATAGCTTGTGTGGGAATATAACTGTAAGAGCATTACAATCAGCTCTACCAAGCAAAAAGCACAAATATTAGGTGGAATTTTAAGGTGGCCTTTGAAAAGATGATTTTTTTTTTTTTTTCACAAAGCCTTTAAAGTGCATTGTTAAATTCTGGTAGCAATTAAGTTTATCTTAGATTGTACAGTAAATGTGTCTTTGGTGACAGTTGGAAATTATTACCTGGTTCAGTGGTTTGAAACCCCTATGGGCACGTTTGAAAGGTCTGCAGTGTATTTCAGTTGTGTCAAACAGTACCAAAAAAAAAAAAATTCATATGTGGAAAAAGCCTTGGAATCTGTAGATAGGAAGGTTTCTTCTAGCCAGTAATCTCACAGACTGAAGGGCAGATGGCATCCTTTTAGATGTGGTATAAATAGCCAAAGAAAAGATGTGTCAAAAAGGAAATGGCAGTATTTATGGAAGGTACACACAAGTGTACTTGGAGTGGGGTTAATCACATCATGTGTTTATTTCTGGAAGTAGAAGGGTGTCAGCAGATTGCCACAGTTGTTGATATAAATGAATATTAAATGTGTAACCCATCCTGTGCAGTAAGTAAGGATTACCTATCAGGTGCTGATATTTGCACCTACATTGGGTAATGAATGAATATGTGGTTTGTCCTAGCATTTCCTTCTAGTGCCTGATGTCTCCACTACTTCTTATAGATTGAAAGTATTGCAGCAGGCAGAGGAACTTCAGAAGAAAATTGCATATTTTTTTTTTTTTTTATTGCTGGTGGTAAGGAACCTTTTGAAGGTTGTCATTGTCTCTATTCATTTAAGGATAGTTTCAAGAACCTTACATTTAAAAGGTGACTAGGAGAAAATAAAAGAAGTGTGAGATTTGGGAGGTGTGGTTTATTCATCTGTTGTTACTAATTCCCTCACAGGGATGACCTGTAGACCTGTTGATGCTTCTGTGCTTTCTGGCTGCAGCACAGAGACCGAAAGGCTCCTTGCTCTAGAATAGTAAAATAAATCTGTACCCTTTCTTGGGTACCTTGCTTAATACCCAAGGAATCATTCTACCCAGTGATTCAGGCCTTGAGTGACCTGTTCTAGTGGGAGTCGTCCCTGCCTATGGCAGGGGGTTGGAACTAAATGATCCTTGAGGTCCCTTCCAACCTTACCATTCTATGATTCTTCCATGCAAAGCTACTGCTCCACCAAAAGACTAGTAAGATGACCTTTGCAATCCCTTGAGATTTTGAAATGGGATTTTGAACTCTGTTAAGGAAAAAAAAATAAAAGAGGAGAGTGAACCAGGACTTTTGGATTTTTCCTATGATTCTTGAATGTGTTCACAGATTCATTTTGGACAGCAAACCATTGTCTAAAAGTAAGGCATTGACTGTGTCTGGAGTTTGAAGGTTTGTTGGCTTATTTGTTTTTACATTTGAAGAAAGGGGGAGAGGGAGTTGATAGACTCTGGCAAACAGAGTAGTAAATCTCAGGCTGTATGAGGGAACTGTTGATTATCCAGACTAATACTACTGAATTCTGAATAAAGCTGGTATTTAAAATGCCTTGTTACTTTGACTGCTTCCTATTGACCAGCTTCAATGGATCAATGTTCATTTTCATGGATCTTAATCTGAGGTATCTTACTGTGTGCTTATCTCAGCATTTCGTTTAACACCAGGAATGCATTTTTGAAAGGACTCACCCAGTGGACACCTAGTGCCACCCTTTGGTTCACAGAATGGAGTGGTCTCAAGAAGGCCAACCAGGTTTCTGTCAGGGGCCACTAAACTGAGGATGTGTTCTGACTGGTAATGAGCACCAAGGGATACTAAAGCTGAGGATGTATTCTGACTGGTAATGGGCGTCAAGGGCTAGTAAAGCTGAGGATGTATTCTGACTGGTAACGGGCATCAAGGGCTAGCAAAGCTGAGGATGTATTCTGACTGGTAATGGGCATCAAGGGCTAGTAAAGCTGAGGATGTATTCTGACTGGTAATGGGCATCAAGGGCTAGTAAAGCTGAGGGTGTATTCTGACTGGTAATGGGCATCAAGGGCCAGTAAAGCTGAGGATGTATTCTGACTGGTAACGGGCATCAAGGGCCACTAAATCTGAGGATGTATTCTGACTGATAACAGGCATACTGTCTCTGTGACCAAGCTAGTCACATCTTTGGAACGTGTAGCACATCTGCCTGATCCTCAGCACTGACTGCTTTGCTCTCCAAAACTGTTCCCCTGGCACCACAGTAGTTACTGTGGCACAAAGTGACTGTTGAAAGCACTCTTACTTTTGCTGTATCACAGCCAGACTTTTGGTTTAGTTTCATTGACTACAAAAGTGATTTTGTGCTTATTTAGCAAAGAGAATTTGTGGGATTCACCTATCAGTAGTCTCAAGGTTCAGAGCCTAAAAATGAATATGTGGGTATGTACTGCTAGGTGTTAACTGTCTTTGCTAGGTGTTTGTGTCTTTGTACAAGCACTTCATGCATATGCTTTTAACTGAAAGAATCTAGTTTACAATGTTACTAAGCAATTATGTGTAAGAGTAACTGTTTGATGTGTGTTTTCTGCTACAGATGAGAAACATAAAAAGGATTTTTTCTCTGGCAGATGTAATCTTTCATTTAAAATTAAAAAAAAAAAGACCACAACACAGGTAAAATATTCATGTCTCCTACAAGAAGACAGTAAAATCAACTGGCTTTAGCTTCATCATTCCATGTATCATTTATAGTGCTCTTAATTTATGAAGAGTGAGGAATTTCCAAGCCTTTCTGAGGATACTTTTAACACAGCAGCACAAGTTGTGACCTTTCAGGTTCTTTGGATTCAGCAAAAGGTGGCTGATTAATGTTACATCTTAAATTGTGTCATCTGGAGTGGTCATTCCCTTCTTAGTAAGCAGCTTGTTGTCAGTTTAGCTCAGTTTGACAGAATTAATCTACTCCTTGTGCTTTAGCTGGGTTCTTGGTATTAATATTTATTGCTTCATATGTTGATATTAATGTATCTCTATTTAGTAGTATAAAGTTGAGTGGAAATTTTCATTAATTACCCCAGGGACACTGACAAAACAGTGTTTCTAACATTTGTTTGAAGCTCCTTAAAGGATGTCCAAGACATTTTTTTTTAATTAAACACACTCAGATGTTAGGGAGAGCTAAAAAGGAGGATATAAGACACATTTTAATAGAAAGCTTTACTATAAATATTTTTTTTTTTAATACAGCCTAGAATTACTGTTCTATTTCTCCACTTAATCAATTGGAAATAAATTATGGTACTTTGTAAGAAGAGAGGGAGAGAGTGAAAAAGCAGGGTGGGAATAAATAAAAGGGCTGCAAGAATCACTCTTGGCATGGGAGGGGAAATGTGAGCACACACACACACACATTTCACTTGGAAAAATTCACAGAAACCCTTAGGAGGAGAATGAGCTGGATTAAGAAATAGGACTGGGGCAGAGTGGAAAGGAGACACAAAGTGCCTTCCCCCAGAACAGCCTAAAGTGTTTATGGAAAGATTCTCAAGCACAGACAGAAAGGGAAAGTTTAGGGACCTATAAAACTTGTATAATAAACTCAGACTGTGAAAAGTGATGTCCTGTGCAATCCCTTTATTTCATCTTGTTACTGGAAAAAAGCATTCTGGAAGTGGGGAGGAATGCAAACGAGTCTTGATTTAATAAGTAGCCTTTGACAATTTTATGATGCTTTTGGTGCTCACACGTTTTAATATCTCTCTGTTTTGCATGATGTTGGGAAAATCTGGACTTCAAGGAGTTGAAAAGCAAGAATCAATGCTGATGAAGATGTGAGGAGCTAAGTAAATATTGCTTAAAGGACTTCTCAAAGGGAAAAAAAAAAAAACCACAAACCAGAAACACTTTGTGAATGTGCTGACCCTATCTTGAGAATTAAGTTAGATGGTGCAATTTAAAGCTTTGTTCCAACATCTGACAGACACACTCTGCATGCTGATGCACAATATCTGAAGATTGTGTGCTTGAAAGAAAGCCTTTTCTGAGCTACATTCTATTTTTGTCAGAATAAAGCAGCTGCTTTTTGGAGCAGAGATCTTCTGAAGCGCTCGGCCTTCCAGTTCAAGTTAAGTGTTAGCCATGTGTTGTGAGCAAATTGTGTGTGTGCTTTCTCCCAGACTGCTGAAGGGCAGGAAAGGAAACTACTTCGACCATAAATTGTGCAAATCTGCAGCTTGACCCTGAGAGGTCAAGTAAGTTTGCTGCTGTACCTTACTCCCAAGCTGGCACTGCCTCAACTATCAAAGAGCATGGAACTCTTGGGGCAACTTAGATATGGTTTCAACAGAAATACAGGTGGGTAAAACTGTTTAACAAGGCCAAGTGCTGGGTGCTGCACTGGGCTCACAACAACCCCACACAATGCTCCAAGGTTGGAGCAGAGTGGCTGGAAAGATGCCTGGCAGAAAAGGACCTGGCAGTGCTGGTTAGCAACCATCTCACCATGAGCCAGCAGTGTGCTCAGGTGGCCAAGAAGGCCAATGGTATCCTAGCCTGGATCAGCAGTAATGTGGCCAGCAGCAGTAGGGAAATTATGGTACCCTTGTACTCAGCACTGGTGAGGCCACACCTTGAGTATTGGGTTCAGGTTTGGGCCACTTAATGCAAGACAGACATTGAGGTGCTGGAGCATGTCCAGTGAAGGGCAGTGAAGCTGGGAAAGGTCTACAGAAAAGGTCTTGTGAGGAGCAGCCAAAGGAACTGGGAATGTTTGGTCTGCACAAAAAGGAGGCTGAGGGGAGACCTTCTTACTCTCTACAACTCCCTGAAATGAAGCTGTAGTGAAGTGAGGGTCAGCCTCTTCTCCCAAATAACAAGAAGAAACAGCCTCAAGTTGCACCAGGGCAGATTTATATTATGAAACATTTTTTCACTGAAAGAATGGTCAGGCCTTGGAACAGCCTGTCCAGGGAGGTGGTGGGGTCACCATCCCTGAAGGCTGTGAAAAAACAGGTTGACATGACACTTTGGGACATGGTTCAGTGGGCATGATGGTGTTGGGTTGATGGCTGGACTTGATCATAGAGGGCATAGTGGTGTTGAGTTGATGGTTTAGTGGGCATGGTGGTGTTGGGTTGATGGTTTAGTGGGCATGATGGTGTTGGGTTGACGGTTGGACTTGATCATAGAGGTCTTTTCCAACCTTAATGATTCCATGATTCTATCTTTTAGAGGGACTGTGGAAATGGTTTAGTATGGTCTGCCCCCAACATTTTTGAAAGGAAAAAAGCATCGCTTAAGGAAACAACTGCAACCCCAAAGGTAGCCTTACTACTGGAGCAATTGTAGCTGCAGCACTGCCTTCCACAACTACTACAGCATTGTACATTTGTGGCTTTGTACATTTGTTGTTCAGAACATCCTGTTTTAAATGTTAGGTGTGAAGTGCCTGCACCACTCTGTAAGTATGTTGAAGTCAACAGTTGCAAAACACCTACAGCTGTAGTAAACCCCACACTTACTGGGGCCATAAATGCTTGGGATGTGTTTGAGACTTTACTTTGTAACTTTTGGGTTGTTTGCTTAAGATTTTTAGAGGAGGAAAACAGGACTCAGAGACATTAGAGCTTCACAAAATGGGCATAGGTCAGGTGGAATATCCTGCTCCAGCAGCAGTAAATTCTCTTGAAGAGCTTTTAGAACTCCATAAAACAACTCAGTAAAATATAAAACCAGGACATAAAAAAAAACAAAAGCAACTTTGTAGCATGTGCTTGAAACCTAATTCATAATAAGAAAACAGCAAAACAATATATAGGAAGAAGACAAGGGGCAATGGGTTTAAACTGGCAGAGGGGAGATTTAGACTGGATGTTAGGAGGAAGCTCTTTACAGTGAGGGTGGTGAGGCACTGGCACAGGTTGCCCAGGGAGGTTGTGGCTGCTCCCTCCCTGGAGGTGTTCAAGACCAGGTTGGATGAGGCCTTGAGTGACCTGTGCTAGTGGGAGGTGTCCCTGCCTATGGCAGGGGGTTGGAACTAGATGATCCTTGAGGTCCCTTCCAGCCCTACCATTCTATGATTCTATAAGTTTGTTACAATGAGAGTGGTTGAGCACTGGAATGGATTGCCCAGAGAGATAGTTGTGGCCCCATCCCTGGAGATACTCAAGGTGAGGCTTGATGGGGCTCTGAGTGACCTGATCTAGTTGAGGATGTCCCTGCTGACTGCAGGGAGGGTTGGACTAGATAACTTTTGGAGGTCCCTTCCAAGCTGGGTGAGTCTATGATTCTGTGATAAGAAAGCTGTGTGGACAGAAAGGGAAATAGTATTGAGTTACTCATCTGCAATGGTAATGGCATAGTGCAGCACCCTGGCCACTATAATTAATATCCTGCAAAGTATTTTTATATTCATATAAAATCTTTTGCTCTGGTGCACCAGATAATTACCAAATTATGCAAGACATGAGACATTTAACACAAAACAGATAGATGCTGACACTTCTTCTCCCCTTTCTTAAAGTAATCCTAAAAATTTCTGGTCACCATGTTCATACAAAATTGTTTGCCAGTAGTACCTGTGTGATCAATGGCTTTAATCCAGGACAGTAACAAGAAAGTTGTGTTCCTCTGCATTTTGCATATGAGTGTGGTGAATCCATATTGTGAAATTTGGTGGGAGTTTTTGTATCCTAATGCATCTGCTTCGGTGTTTTAAGAGTTGATCTTGAATACATTTCAGAGAATTCTGGGGTCACAGAAAGCAGCTGTTGAAAAAGGCAGCTAAAAGGACAGCTTTTGAATGTTGGGAAATAATGAATGATGAGAAAGTGAAAAGGAAAGGCGATAGTCTAGGAGAGTTTGCTTTGGAAGGTGGAGAATTCAGTCCAGTGAGAGGTAAGATTAGTAGACTGAGTGCTGGAAATGTAAAAAATATGTGAGTTGGGGAACTAATTCAGGTGCCAGAGATCAGTGAACGAGAATGCCTTCAACATGTACAATGTTCTGCTGTTTGCTGGGTTTATTTGCATGTCATAGAGTTGAAAGAATACATATGAAAACCTTAATTCTGTGAGTGCTTTTTCTAGCTTTAAATATAAGTAAGTTATTAATGTTTCCATTTGAAAAAAGCATCCAGACACATGCCCCTGTTTCCTTTCATGCTTTGCTCTAATACTTCTAGTAAAATACCAGCAATGGTAAGCACCCTTATTTTAAAACAACAGCAGAAGGGGGAATTCACCCTTTGACACTTGTAGGTAGCTTTCAAAGGTGCAAGCTTGCTTTGTCAATATTGTAGCTTACTGAGTGATAGGGGGATAACAAATTGAAACAGAGGAGTATTTATTGGAAGCTTCTTGTAACTTTGTTAGTTCCTTCACATTCTCAGTGTGCTTGAAGGAAAAATAGTGTGAGGCTAAAGAATGTGATTAAATGTCTACATTTGGAAAATACAGAATTACCAAAGGTATTCATTTCTCTCTTTAAAAGCAGGCAGAGGTTTTAGAGCTCTGTTAAGGTTTATTACCTGAAGCAAGGTAGTTTCAGAGTCAGCTGAGAGTGAGACCCTGTTGTGTTAACAGTGTATAAACACAGAAGCTGTCATCGCCTTCTCAAAGAGAGGGAAAATAGCCAAGGACAGACAAACGGTGTTGGCTCTGTGGCTGGCAGTGCAGGAGGTTAGCACATGTGCATTAGAGGTTGCATTTGTATTTTCCTTTCTTGGGAGAGGGCAGAGGAAGAGAGGAGATTGTCAGGTGTTAAATAAAATCAGCATGCAGAGAGTGACAAAGGCAGAGCAGAAAGAGGAAGGGAAATTTTACTGCTGTGGAGCGTGACTTAGAAGTGTGAAGCCTGTGCTCTTACCTCATTAGCTGATGCAGTGGAAATCCTAGGGATGGCAAAGTGATTGATCTGACACCTAAGTAGACTGAGATAAACTCTTACATTTCTCCTGGGGATTTGCTTTGTCCACCTGTGAACTGTGGAGAGCTAGGAGACAGCTCCACTTCACTAGATTATACCAAATTCTGGCAGAGGTTTCATGAATGTTTTCAAAGCATGGCCCTGGGGTGGAGGGGAGAGGAAAGATGGCTAAGAGTGATGGGGAGATGCTCTGCTGCCTGGGCTAGAGAGCCACCTTCCTTCTGACCCAGGGAGGCTTTTCCTGTGCAGCAATGAAAATGGTACTCTGAGAGGCAGCAAGCACTGTAGCACTTCAATGGAAATGTGCTAATTTCTCCCCACAGTCCTTCAGCCTTAAGAAGCTGGCTTCATGTTTCAGAAAGGGCTTTTTTTTCTCTTCTTTCTTCTCTTTTGTAAGTCTGAAGAGAGGGACAACAAAAATATTTCTACTTTGCAACTGCTGAAGTCTTTGTTAGTAACTTTGGTTTCCAATTCATTACTGCAGTCATGTTTTCAGAGCCTGGTGTGAGAGATAAACCCTTTGCAAATGAAGACAGCATCCATTTTCTTTCTACCTCAGGCCACACAGAATTGATTGGGGTAATAAAATGACAGTACCATGTAATATACTGACGGCTCTTTAATTTGAAAACTAGTTCCAGGCTGATTCAAAACTTGTTTAAAGCTAATTTATAGCTTGTGTAATTTTCAACTGGACCAAGGTAAAGGATGATAGACGAAAACTGATGCAGAGTTAACATAATATATTCGAACCTGTCAGCTTGAGATCATCTATGAAGGGTTTGTGGCTTGACTCATTCCAGTTGCTTTTTTTTTGTTTTGTTCTGTTTTGTCTTAAAGTGGCAATGGTAGAAAAAACAGTGGGTGCTTGGCTGGTCTTAAGTGCTATTGTAAGACACTATTTTTTCCTCATCTTGTTTCAAATTCAGCCTTTTAAGCTTTTTTAGCAAAGGATTTTATACATCATTTTTATATATGTGTACATCAGTTCTCCATTTTCTTCAAAGTCAGAAGCTGTATGGAGTTTCTGTTTTGTATGAGTCAACATCTGTGCTGACACACAGCACATGGATTAGGAAACAGTTAACAGTATTTGGTTACCATAATGTTGGCTGTGAACATTCCCTCTCTGTACCTACATATCTGTGTCACTTTTACATATACAACACATCTCTGTGTACTGTGTATTGGTCTTGTATTTAATGGTTTGGGATTGAAAAAAAAAATAGTTAAGTCCTCAAACTGCAGCATCAGCAGAGCATAAAATGTAAATATTCTACTTGAAAGTCTCTGACTTTTTAGGTAGCTCACACATGATGTCCACATCTGTTCTGTAAGCACTGTTGATGTTTCAGCATATTGTATCAGTGATAGTTCTGCACAGCAAAGAACACAAACTAAAATTACACTTTTTGCTTCTATTACAGTAGATGCAAATAGCAAATATGCCAAATGGGATGAAGGGGAGAAAAGAACTGAATGCTTTGAGGGAGCTGCTACAGTTGGATGCACCTTTGGTTTCTCACCACCTTTGATCTCGGCTGACCTGAATTTAAACCAAACAAACAAAAAATAATTGCTGGAGGTCCAAGACTCAGAATTTAACCAGCTACACTTCTGTGTCTGCTGACAAGAACGTTCTAACTGGTGCCAAGACTAGCCAAGCAAGTTCCATCCCAGGACGACAATATCTGATGTGTTATGTATTTATGTCATCATGTAATTCAAGTAACTCATTGTTTTGGCAGAGCTGTGGTTATGGCATCTTAAACTGAGTGAACATTTAGGTCGTGTGGAAAAAAACATATAGTTCAAAGCAGGGCTGTCTTTTGTGCATGAACATAGTAGAGTGTCTACACCTTTCATGTTTCTATCTCAAGGTCTCCTAAGTCCAAGAAGGATTATGTTGATTAAAAAAAAAAATCATTTTACAAGAAAAAAAATGTGATGACTGAGCATTCTGAATTGATTTGTTTATGATACATTTATATTTTGATAAGGAATTCCTCTGTTTTCTGGAAATCAGAAGTACTGCTTAATAGTGGTTTTCCCACCTGATTTATTAATTAATGTCATTAAATATTGTGTTCCATTAGAAAGTTATGTCTTGATCTGTCCCACTCGAAAATGCAGGCATGTGTGAGCTTTCATATGCAGGTTGGAAAGTAGTCATAGTTTAATGAAATGGGAAGAGCTTAAGCACTAAAAAAAACTACTCCAGGTGACTTACTGCATAGGTTAGAACAGTCCTGTCTATCAGTGCTGCAGCTGAGGCTCACGGGGGAGTGAGAAGTGCTGTTGACATGGCTGTCATCCTACAAGGCTTGAAAAAAAGACTTTTTTATGAAGTCACTCCAGTGTATCATCATATAAGTAATAATCAGGAGGGATGGGAAGCTAATTTTAATTATTTGTGAAGTACATCTTTTTTTTCCTTTTAACACTTAACTCCTTTTAACATTTTCACACGATGTTGTTTCAGATCAGAGACAGAGTATATTTTACTTTTCCTGACAAAAATAAACAATGCTAATCCTTTCTCAGGTTGTTTTATTTCATAGAATGTCAAGGTTTGGAAGGGAGCTCCAGACGCCATCGGGTCCAACACTCCCTACCAAATCTGAGTGCTAGTTGAGCTACCAGGATTTGTTGCCAGAACTCTTGCTCATTTGGCCCTGTGCTTATCCATCACTCACAGCATTCTCCTTCAGAAGCTTACTCCACAAAGCCTGGACAAGTACACTCTGCCTTGGATAAAAATCTGGCTGAGTGGCCGGGCCCAAGGACTGTTGGTGAATGGAGTTAAATCTGGCTGGTGCTCAGTCACTAATGGTGTCCTCCCAGGATTCACCGCTGGAACCTTTCCTCTTCAGCATCTTTATTAAAGGTCTGGGTGAGGAGATTGAGTGCACCCTCAGTAAGCTTGCAGATGGCCCCAGGCTGGGTGGCTGTGCCGATCTGCTAGAGGGTTGGGAAGCTTCACACCAGGGTCTGGACAGGTTAGACTGATGGTCAAGGCCAACTGTATGAAGTGCAGCACGGCCAAGCACCTTGCCCTGCACCTGGGTCACAACGACCCCATGGTAAGCTACAGACCTGGGGATGTGTGGCTGGAAAGCTGCAACTTGGAGAGATGCTTGAGCATCATGTCTGGCTCTGGGCCCCCCACTGCAGGAGGGACAGTGAGGTGCCAGAGCGTGTCTGGAAAAGGGCAACAACGAGGCTTGTGAAGGGTCTGGAGCACATGGGCTGTGAGGAGCCTGGCCTGGATCAGGAGTAGTGTGCCAGAAGCAGTAGGGAAGTGATTTTGCCCCTGCACTCGGCCCTTGTGAGGCCACACCTCAAGTACTGGGTTGAGGCTTAGGCCACTTACTACAAGAAAGACACCGAAGTGCTGGACATGTCCAGCGAAGGGCAATGAAGCTGGCAAAGGGTCTGGAGGACAGTGAGGAGCAGTTGAGGCACTGAGGTTGTTCAGTCTGGAAGAGAGGAGGCTGAGGGGAGCCTGCATTGCTCTCTGCAACTACCTGAAGGGAGTTTGGAACGAGGAGGGGGCAGCCTCTTCTCCTTGGTGTCAAGCGGCAGGACCAGAGGAAATAGTTACAAGCTGCACCAGGGGAGGTTCAGGCTGGGTATTAGGAAATTCCTTTACTGAAAGGGTTCTCAAACATGGCAATGCTCTGCCCAGGGCAGTGGTGGAGTCACCATCTCAGAGGTGTTCAAGAGGCATGGGGACCTGGTGCTCGGGGACATGGTTTAGTGTGGAGCCTTCAGTGCTGGGCTGGATGTCCTTTGAGGTGTCTTCTGACCAGACACATTCTGTGATTTCTGTGAAGAAGCTTTGTGGAAATTCTGACTTGCACCTTGCAGCATTTTCATTGTTGTACCTTACATGAAAGGAGCTGGGTCCACTTACTGAATACTTTTATTTCTGAAAGCTGTACTTCAGAGCAACATAGATTGCCTTTCTTACATATGCTCAGGCTCTATACAGTTTCCCTAAGACGTGACAGCAGTGTGAAAAGAGATAATAAACTCAGTGTAATTGGAAAAGGAAACACATTTTCTCTGCTTCGTTTCTGAATAATAAAGTAAATTTGATTTCCATCCACCTCCTTAAAAATAGAAGTTTTATATTAGCTAGCTGATTCTTAAGAAAAGCATTGAGAAGGATGACCAAGCTACTTGGAAGGAAGATATTTGAGACTGGATGGGGGAAGAGAATCTGTGATGTGCTGGTCTTCTGGAGGCAGGAAGAATGAAACAGGGATGTACACTTACAGAATTGCAGCTGCTCAGACTACTTTTGAAAGCCCTCAGGTTTTTGCTTTCAAAGATTTTAAGTTATAAAAAATATTGCTACCATTATCTGGCCACAGGTAATAGCAACATAAAACAAAATAAAAGTTTGTTCACACATGAAAGACAGAATTCAAGGAGAGAAATCACTGAACCAAAGAATTCAGACAAGTGCATCATTTTCTTCCAGTAGATGTGGTTGTTACTTTTGGTTTTGTAAGTAGTGCAGAAGAGCTTCTGGAAGCACATTGAGCTGACAAATTGCATGGTGATGATTTAGCTTCCCAGCTCTCAAGGAGAAAACAAAACAGTTCTGCTCAGTTCTAAGAGTCAGTTCATGCCTAATTGGGTCAGCACCGGCACAGTTTGCTGGGAATCAATCTGAGGAGGGCTCTAAGAGAGGACGTTTGTCTGTGCAAGTCCAGATCTGCCAGGGAAAACAGTTAAGCTGTCAGGATGAGCACCATGCCAAGCTTATTTAGATGACATGCAGAACATGAGGCTTTTGCACCCTGGGTAGAAGAAAATCACTTTCATTAGCAGAATGCTAGAAATACTTCTCCTTCCAGTTCACTGTGTTTAGCCATGGTGTTGGTATGCTTTTGATGAGCTGAGAGAGCTGAAAACTAGTGTTTTATTATTCCTTTAGGGAACTACTGGGGATGGCTCTACCTAGATACTCAGCTTTTCCTTTTGTTCCACAGAGCTGAGGGCAGTGGCAGTTGGGCTTCACTCTTGACATTTTAATTGATGGTATTCTTTAGTCTTCTCTGAAACCTGTTTTTTCTAAAGTGTCTTTCACACACCAGACCTTGAATCTATTTTGGTAAGCCACAGAACAGGAGAGAAAAAAAAAAATANTAAGTCACAGAGGGGTCATGCAATGAGAAAGGCCAAAAAGGCTGTATCTGAAATACTTAAGCTCAGAATCTGTTTTAAAGGGTTTCATCTGAAAAGATGTATGAAATAGAGACATTAGAGTATTCCCCACCCAGGCCCAAAGAGACTTGTCCAATTTTCTGTGCTCCAGCAACTCTCTCTGTGTTGGATTCTCTTACAATACCTGGTCTTACCTGTGTCTCTGTGTGATTCAATAATGGTTGTTGAGCCACAGTGCTGACTTTTTCCCTCCCAACAAACATCCATTGGGCTAAACTGCAAGCGCTAAACATTAGCATTATGAAATTTTAATTTACTTTTTTAGAGGTTCTGATGATGAAAAACTTAATAATGAGCTTTGCTGCTTGCAGTTTCCAAAAGCATAGTCTTGATTCCCTTGCAATTAATGACTGTGGAGAGAAAGTGATACATCAAAAACACATATTCTGCTTGCTAAGTGATGACATCTAAAATATCTTCTGTAATGAGCATTACAGCAAGCACAGTGGAGATAGTACCGATTAATGGCTTTTTTTTTTTCTCCTCTGTAGTAAAATATCTCAGTCTATGCAGTTATCAAAACCACTGTGGGAAGCAGGGAAGGTATTAAAGTGGTTTTTCTTTTGACCGATCCAAGTCATGTTGCTTTGCAAAGTCAAGGTAATGTGGAGAATAGAATGCAAACTACTTAAGAATTTTAATTTTATTTATCTTAGTGTAGTGTTAAAAGTATTCATAGCCAACTCTAATAACTTTAGCAGGTTGTGTGCTATATTGGTTTGCCAAGACTGGTAAAATAAATCTGGGGGGTGGAGGTGGTTTTCCTAGCACGAGCCCAGCTGTTTTGCAAAAACCTCTGCCTTGAGTAAGGGGATGGAATGTAATACTCCCTTGAGTAAGGGGATGGACTGTCATATTCTCTTCCTTGCAGTTCAGGAGCAGGGGTAGGTATGAGCAAGACCAGCATGCTTGTTCAAAACTTTGCAATTCTGAAATGCTGTATAGCAGTTTAATAAGCCTTACAATGCTCTTGTGAAGAAAGTATTACCATTTTAAGAGAAAATACATTTTGCCTCTGGGGTAAAAAAAGTTGCCCATAGTGAAAAAGAGCAGAGCTTGAGAGCTCAAGGATTTTGCATGTCTCTGTCTGTGCTTAGAGCACAGTTCCCCTAAAGAGCCTCACTTTCTTGGCGTGCCACATCAACAGGCTGCTGAGGGGTCTGTTTGTCTCTGTTGCCCTCAGGACTCCGAACCGTCACATGAGGTGGTCTCAGAGGCCCCAGGTAATGTGGTACCCTCTGCCTCCAGAAGTAGCTCTGAAGAGCTGGTATCGGTGGCACAGAAACATCCAGAAGAGGTAGGACATTCTGTGTCTGTTCTTTTCCAAGATTAACTGCCTCAGTTTTTCATGCCTAGTGATGTTTTACTCATAGCATAGACTTTTAAAAGATAAAATTCAAGCTCATCCTCTCATAGCAACAACATGCAAGAGCAAGGTAAACCCTAGTGGTACCTATAAGCCAAATATCTTCCACCTGCTACCTTTTGAATGCCTCTTCCTATTGTCAGTGATTGGGAAACTATTTATCTTGTTCCTGTCTTTCACACCAATACAGAAACAGGAGCCCCATTAGATTCTGGCAAACTGAACTTTGTGATGCTAGAGTCTGAGGTAAAATCTCTGCATAGGTATAGAGGTAGCTGTAAAGCATTGTCATCCTTCACTAAATTAAAATACAGCTAACCTTGTGTGAGTCCTGTGTCCAGTTCTGGGCCCCTCAATTTAAGAAAGATATTGAGGTGCTTGAATGTGTCCAGAGAAGGGCTCCAAGGCTGGTGAGGGACCTGGAGCACAGCCCTGTGAGGAGAGGCTGAGGGAGCTGGGGGTGTGCAGCCTGCAGAAGAGGAGGCTCAGGGCAGACCTCATTGCTGTCTACAGCTACCTGAAAGGAAGTTGTAGCCAGGTGGGGTTGGGCTCTTCTGCCAGGCACCCAGTGACAGAACAAGGGGACACAGTCTTCAAGCTGTGCCAGGGGAGGTCTAGGCTGGATGTTAGGAGGAAGTTCTCGAGAGAGTGATTGGCATTGGAATGGGCTGCCCAGGGAGGTGGTGGAGTCGCTGTCCCTGGAGGTGTTCAAGAAAAGACTGGATGAGGCACTTAGTGCCATGGTTTAGTTAATTAGAAGGGTTGGGTCATAGGTTGGGCTCGATGATCCTAGAGGTCTTTTCCAACCNGTATATATGTATATATGTATGTGTATAAATATATATTCATTAGCTATAAAAATATAATATTTAATTTAAATATTTTAAATAATTATATAAATATACATGATATAAAGTGTTACTTACATTATTTTATTATATATTTTATATATTATATTTTTATGTTTATATCATATTATCTTATATATGTTTATTTACTATATATTACCTATTTTTATATTTATATTATATGAATTTTAAGGTGGGGTTTTTTTTTCCCCCTAAGTCACAGAGGGGTCATGCAATGAGAAAGGCCAAAAAGGCTGTATCTGAAATACTTAAGCTCAGAATCTGTTTTAAAGGGTTTCATCTGAAAAGATGTATGAAATAGAGACATTAGAGTATTCCCCACCCAGGCCCAAAGAGGCTTGTCCAATTTTCTGTGCTCCAGCAACTCTCTCTGTGTTGGATTCTCTTACAATACCTGGTCTTACCTGTGTCTCTGTGTGATTCAATAATGGTTGTTGAGCCACAGTGCTGACTTTTTCCCTCCCAACAAACATCCATTGGGCTAAACTGCAAGCGCTAAACATTAGCATTATGAAATTTTAATTTACTTTTTTAGAGGTTCTGATGATGAAAAACTTAATAATGAGCTTTGCTGCTTGCAGTTTCCAAAAGCATAGTCTTGATTCCCTTGCAATTAATGACTGTGGAGAGAAAGTGATACATCAAAAACACATATTCTGCTTGCTAAGTGATGACATCTAAAATATCTTCTGTAATGAGCATTACAGCAAGCACAGTGGAGATAGTACCGATTAATGGCTTTTTTTTTTTCTCCTCTGTAGTAAAATATCTCAGTCTATGCAGTTATCAAAACCACTGTGGGAAGCAGGGAAGGTATTAAAGTGGTTTTTCTTTTGACCGATCCAAGTCATGTTGCTTTGCAAAGTCAAGGTAATGTGGAGAATAGAATGCAAACTACTTAAGAATTTTAATTTTATTTATCTTAGTGTAGTGTTAAAAGTATTCATAGCCAACTCTAATAACTTTAGCAGGTTGTGTGCTATATTGGTTTGCCAAGACTGGTAAAATAAATCTGGGGGGTGGAGGTGGTTTTCCTAGCACGAGCCNTAGGTATAGAGGTAGCTGTAAAGCATTGTCATCCTTCACTAAATTAAAATACAGCTAACCTTGTGTGAGTCCTGTGTCCAGTTCTGGGCCCCTCAATTTAAGAAAGATATTGAGGTGCTTGAATGTGTCCAGAGAAGGGCTCCAAGGCTGGTGAGGGACCTGGAGCACAGCCCTGTGAGGAGAGGCTGAGGGAGCTGGGGGTGTGCAGCCTGCAGAAGAGGAGGCTCAGGGCAGACCTCATTGCTGTCTACAGCTACCTGAAAGGAAGTTGTAGCCAGGTGGGGTTGGGCTCTTCTGCCAGGCACCCAGTGACAGAACAAGGGGACACAGTCTTCAAGCTGTGCCAGGGGAGGTCTAGGCTGGATGTTAGGAGGAAGTTCTCGAGAGAGTGATTGGCATTGGAATGGGCTGCCCAGGGAGGTGGTGGAGTCGCTGTCCCTGGAGGTGTTCAAGAAAAGACTGGATGAGGCACTTAGTGCCATGGTTTAGTTAATTAGAAGGGTTGGGTCATAGGTTGGGCTCGATGATCCTAGAGGTCTTTTCCAACCTGGTTAATTCTGTGATTCTGTGTGGTTGTGCAAAGACCCCCACTTTGTGCCTTTTTTTGTGCCCTTGTTTTATAAAAAAATATACTAGATACCAGTGATGTAGTGTGACCCTAAGGCCATACTCCCTGCTGGTAGGAGAAAAGGTGCTGGCTTATAAGGTAGTTCCATAACATAGTCAGTGACTTGGGTTTTTTTGTCCTTGCAGTGCATACTTGTCACATTACACCATAGCTGGAGGAGAAGTTATCTGCACAATTCAGACTGCAATGGCAATCACCCTCCTTTCCAAGAACTATTATCCTTAAATTAACCCTTCCCATGAGAAGGATATCCTTCATTTACAGTAGCCTTAGCATTATAGATTTTGACTTCTTCAAACAGTTTAGTTGTTATTATTAAAGATACTCCAAGCATGAGGAAAGACTAAGACGAATCTTTCCTACTTTTTTTCTCAGATTTCTTTTGACTCTAATTTTTCCAGTAAAGGAGAGTGCAAAGTAACAGCTGTAGGAAATAGAGGGACACTTATTAGTTCTTTAGTCCAGCCTTTACATAATTGCCAAACACCTTCTTGAGTTTCTCCTTTCCTCTGGGAGTCTTGCCACTTTGTCTGAAGAAGAGAGAAGCCCACAGCACAGGGCCAGGAAAATTCTTAAGAGTGTCTTCTGGATTAAGACCAAATAGGTATTTCACTTATTTTGGAATATTATCACCTGTTGTAAGTCAGGTTATTGCATCTAAGCAGTCCTGAGGATAGAGTAACACATCCTTCTGTCAGTGCTTCTGCATGTATTCTTGAGTACCAAAGGGACCTCTAGTCTATGGAGTTCTGCCTCTTAAGTCTCAGCTTTGCCAGCTTATCTCACTCCATTGGAGAAATTGAAATTGAGAGCAGAGATGATATTTAAAATGAAAACACAGGAAAATGCTGCAGCAAGAGGGATGAAACGTGGTTAGTGAAAGGCAGCCATGGGGAAAATGGGTGTAAAGATTCTGCCTCTGTGGACTAAAAACAGCTAAACTGGAGGGAAAAGGAAACTTCAGAGACCTGAAAGATGGAAACGTACCTTTGGTACTTTACTGGATACCACAGTAACAGCTTATGCTGAAGCTCCCTTAGTGAATGTGGATTCATAAGCTACTACATATGTTTTCTAAGGGCGTTGGTCTTTCTCCAATCATATTTACTGCAATATGCATAAAAACAGAGTAGATGAAGGAAAATTCTCCTGAGAAGTCCATTACTTAAGATTCAGAGCTTTTACAATATTTTAAATATACAAATAGACTTGCTTAAATAATACTGTAATGTAGATGAAATTGAGAGGCTGATGAATTAGATTCAGCTCTCCTATGAGGACAGGCTGAGAGAGTTGGGGCTCTTCAGCCTGNGGATGAATGTACAATGACATTGAAGAAAGTGTAAGTTTGTTGCTAAAGAAGTTTTGCTTTCCCTTCTTTGTGTAGTGCCTGAAGTGCAGGATGGTTAGCTGTATTTCGATGCCATTTCTCATAGGCAGCACTTTCATGTATGGGGAGTGATGATGTCAGTGGTTGCTTATTTAAGCAAGAAAAGACTAGATTTGACAGGTCCCTAAAACCTGAGTCTCAAAAGAGACATATCATCTCCTTTAATTGGAAGTAAAATAGAAATACATGAGTTACATGTATTAATATTCTTTGCTGATCCTGTGGCGATCAATTAATCATGTTTTAATAGTGTAAGCCTACAGGCTAACAGAGCTGTTCTTTCTAAATGGTTGCATTGCCAGAACAGTACAGATACAGATGAAATGCTGTGCCATTCTTTCTCTTGAGGGGAAAAAAAAAAAAATTAACCAACCAACCAATTCCCTGCTTTCCTTTGCAAAAAAAAACAACATCTATATATATGTTCTGGAGTATTTTAGGGTAAAGCATGAATGACAAGCTTGATAGCATATGAACATGGACTGCTGGAGCTGGTCCAGAGGAGGGCCATGAAGATGAGCAGAGAGCTGGAGCACCTCCCCCGTGGGGACAGGCTGAGAGAGTTGGGTCTGTTCAGTAAGGAGAAAAGAAGGCTCTGAGGACACCTTATGCAGCCTTCTAATACCTGAATGGGCCCTACAAGAAAGCCAAGAAGGAGTTTTTACAAAGGCTTGTACTGATAGGATGAGAAGGAATGGCTTTAAGATTTAGACTACGTATTAAGAAGAAATTCTTTACAGTGAGGGTGGTGAGACCCTGGAACAGATTGCCCAGGGAGGTTGTGAATGCCCCCTCCCTAGAGGTGTTTGAGGTCAGTTTGGATGAAGCCTTGAGTGACCTGGTCTAGTGGGAGGTGTCCCTGCCCATGGCAGGGTGGGTGGAACTAGATAATACTCGAGGTCCCTTCCAACCTAAACCATTCTATGAATCTATGTGTCTGTGGTGCTTTTCTGAGTGCTGTATTAAAGCTAAAAACAATGTGCAAAGCATAGTGATTCTCACCTAAAGAAAGATTAAGATAGGAACCCATTAATCTGTTTCCAGACTATCACATATTCAGTGCCTGCAGCTTATCTGGGTAGAGCTCAGGCTTTTTTTGCCATTAGTAAAGCACAGCTGAGGTACAGTGTTTTGTTTTATAGGAGTAGATGTGTCCCACCCCTAAGTCCTCTGCTGTTAGTCATAAGTGTGGCCCAAGCAGCTTAGAAAGGATTATAGAATTTGGTGTTAAAATCCTTGCTTTATTCTTGTAAATCTGGGAGGAGCCATCTGCATTGTTTCATAGATGAGCAGAGGGAACATTTCCTTTATTTTTATGAACACAACTAGCATTTGGTTCTGGAGTTATCTTCCTTCCTTGATCTCTAGATGATCCTTGTGGTCCCTTCCAACCCTGACTAATTTTTTGATTCTATGATCCTTTGACTGCTGAAGTGATTCCTCTGCATAATAAACTGAGAAATAGAGCAAGCATGGAGTTAGGATTTCACATTTTCCATCTAATCTCTTCCCATGACTGTTTTGTGTAATCTTCTTACTAAGAAAACATAAAGGTCACAAGATGGCTGGAAAATGCTTTTGAACCCAACATTTATTTATGTATATTTAAGCTGTAAATGGCCTTATGGAACGAGGGCATCTCTCAGAAGAACATTATTAATTTAAAAAAATGAATTAGGTCTGTTTAAAATTTTCACAAATCCAAGTAATTTTTCTTTATTTAACCTTTTCACAGTCTCTGCCCTTCTTTAAAGTACACCCAGTCCTATATCATCTGTTACTCAGGAAGGTATTTAATACATGACTTGGCATCCTTTGCATTATACAAGAAGATTAACTTTACAAGCTCTGCTATTAATCTGAGTAGCTCTACATATTGACCTATGAAAGAACATAATTAAGTTAGCTTAATTAAGTTAATTAATTGTTACACTCTGATGAACTTACTATTGAGAGGAAATTAAAGGCAAATAGAAAATGGCATTCACTGGCTTGAAATCATATTTTAAAGGGTTTTACAAAGCTACATTATATTTAGATGATGAAAATATCTATTGTGTAATAACCAAAGCAGAGGCAATTAAAAATGTCAAAAGCTAAGAATCCCTGCAGTATTCTTTCTTATTGCCTGAAATCCAGCCACATTTCTGAAGGCAATAAAAAGTGTGCTAGAAATACAGAAAATAACTGACTGCTGTGAGATTTCCACACCCCATTCCCCCAAAAATATCCAGATAATTGAATTCAGAAACTGGCACCACTGTTTACAGATGGACTACAGAGAAAAGCATGCTGTAAAAGTTAGCTAAGTGATATGATCTGATATCAGACTCTCCTCTGGGGGAAGGGTTTGAAAAACAACACAGGGCAGCAAGCAGTGCCCACTCAAAAGCACTGATTCACATGTCAGCTAAGATTGTGTCTCTCATGCAATGATGGAAGGGAAAAGAAATGCTGCTGGTATTTCCTCCATCAGCTACATCTCTGTTGTCAGCAGTGCCTCCAAGTTCACTGCAGGAGGCCATTCAGGGATGCAGCAGAGATCCTGTGCGTGGACAGACCTCCCGCAGGAGTGAAGCATCAATCTTGAGAGGCTCTGATGTGTACCCTGGAGATCATCAATGCCAAGTAGCCATAATTAATTACAAATAAGAGAGAAACAGTGAAACATACACCAATGCTACCAAGTGAGCAATTTGTTAATCTGTGAGATTCATTAATTTTACCATGACTTTAGTTTGAAATTAATTTCTCTGAACAGCTACTAGTTCTCTGCTGGTGTATTTTTTTTTCCCCTGATGATATACAGATTTTCTGGATGGAGTTCTGAGTGATTTTAGGATTTCAGACTTGTTTTCTGTCATCAAAATGAGTATTTTAACTCAAGTGAAAACATTATTTTCCCTGAGGTATTATTCTTCAGCATTTCCAGATCACATAAAAGGGTCATTAATCTGTGGATACATTCTCTGGAGGAAAAAAAAAAATAGCAGCATTGAAAATAGAAAGCCAGCAATAGCATTTAAAATCACTTTTGTTCAAATTTGTATTCGTATTCTGAATGCAGACAAGTTGGAATTTTGTTCCTTCCAAAGAAGTTGGAATTTCATTACCTTAAAAGGTGAGAAAATAATAATAATGAAAAAAAAAAAAACCAAACAGTGATATCAGATTCTTTTTTATTTGGAAAAAATCTGATACATCCCTTAAAATGGATAGGGTCAGAAGAAGCAAGTCAATTACAGCTACTGTGTATTTAATAAAATGTAGTGTTTTTCTTTAATCAAAAGAAAAACAACCAAAAAAAAAAAAAACAACCCCAAAAAAAAATGTTTTAATTTATTTCAATTCAGTTTGAAACAAAAACATGGTTATATTTGGCCACTCTTAAGGTGTTAAAGAGCAGCTATATTCTATGAAACAACAGCTTTGATTTCAGCTTAGAATTATAGAATCATAGA
>WBNM01014113.1:0-27038 GCA_013399055.1 Ramphastos sulfuratus
TGTAGGGCTTGTGCTCTTCCCATGCTGTAATGCTGGCTGGTCAATGTGTTAAAACAATGAAACTCCTCTTCAATAGATCCACCATTGGGTTTTCAGTTTTCATATATTTTTTGTAACTGTGACTGGATAGGTTTAGACTAGATATTAGGGAATTTTTTTTCAAAGCAAGAGTGGTCAGGCATTGGAATGGGCTGCCCAGGGAGGTGATGGAGTCACCAACCCTGGGTGTGTTTCAAGGTCGTTTGGATGTGGTGCTTGGGGATATGGTTTCGGGTGAATCTTGCAGAGGAGGGTTCTGGTTGGACTTGGTGATCCTGAGGTGCTTTTCCAACCTGAATGTTTCTGTGATTCTGTGTGTGATTTACAGCCACAGTGACAGTTCTAATAATTGGCCTATTTCAGAAAGAAAAGTTTTCTATTGAATGGAAAGCACGAAGCAGCCCTTGTTTTGAGCCTAGCCAGAGGGTTGGGGTTTCATTTTGCCCTAAGCTGACCCCCTAAGGCAGAGAGATTCCTGCATTCATGGTTTAGATTGTGTGTAAAACCTGATGCTGGCTGTATCATCCTGCACAGGGCAAGAATATCTAGGGAACATGGGGAGAGATATGGAGTGAGGCATTTGCAGAAGGGAATTAAATGTTTGGGATGCAGCCTCATGCTTTCTACAGCAGTGACCATCAATCACACCTTCTCAGAAAAGCCTGGCACTCAAAGTCTTCCCCTTCCCTTCTTGTTTCCCTGTTCCTCACTTCTGGTTTTAGGGGATTTTGGTTTGGTTTTTTTTAATTCTAGTGATATGCTGTGGTGGGTGCAATTTTAGCTCAGAAAATTAATTTGTCTTTGAAAAAAAAAGAGCCTTCCCTGGTTTTATTCCTTTGGCTATTGAGTAAGCAACAGTTATTTTTGTTCTACCAATGATTTATGGCTGAACAGATTTGGAGTTTATATTTTTAGTTTTATAGGCAATTTAGGTAATGTATATTTGTGACCATAAGTATTTGGTCCTCTTACAGGCTGTCAGTGAGTGTTGTGCTCAGTTAAAGGAAATTGTATGAACTGAAGAGACACAAGCAGTGTCTTCCTGGTGTAGCCTTATGATCCTACTCTGCATGAGGATTGGACTAGAGGATCCTTCGAGGTCCCTTCTGATCCCTAACATTCTGTGATCCCTTCCAAGTACTCATATAGGTAATGCTTATAGGTAGCAGTATTTTGAACATCTCTTGGTAAATCACCTAGGAGGGGAAATAACCTACCCTAACCAATTCTCTACAAGGGTTTGACCCACGAAGATGATTGGGGAACTTGAGCATCTGCTCTACAAAGAGAGACTGAGAGCCCTGGGGCTGTTTAGTCAGAATAGAAGGCTGAGAGGAGATCTGATCAATGTCTATAAATATCTGAGGGGTGGGTGTCAAGTGGATGGGGCCAATCTCTTTTCAGTGATGCACAATAATAAGCCAAGGAGCAGGGGCTACAAACTGGAAAATAGAAGGTTTCAGCTTGACATGAGGAGAAACTTCTTTACAGTGAGGGTGACAGAGCCCTGGAACAGGCTGCCCAGAGAGGTTCTGGAGTCTTCTTCTCTGCAGACTTTCAAAACCCACCTGGATGCATTCCTGTGCAAACTACCCTAAGGTGTTCCTGCTTTTGGCAGTGGGGTTGGACTTGATGATCTCTGGAGGTCCCTTCCAACCTCTAATGTTCTGTGATTCTGTGAGTGAAATGAGTGCACTTTCTGAGCACTGAGTGTAGCATCAGTGCTCAGAAAGTGTTGAACCAGAAACTGTATACTGCCAACAGACAAACAAACCTCTTCATTTGCACTGCTTTGTGCTATTTTTTTACTTCTTTCTGTCATTTCTTGAGAAACCATTAAGTTTTTACTGAAGAATTCATTTTGCAAGCTTTAAAAAACTTATAGTAGTTTTACATAAAAATCTAAACTTTAGGGGTTTATTTTCCTCACCTCCTCCTTTATCTAGGGGTTTGTGGTAATTCTGCAGACAGCCCTTGCAGTGATCCTGTGCAGACAGATACATACAAGTGCTTGTACTGCTGCTGTCCCCTTCTGTTCAAAAGAAAATCATCTTCCATTCTCAAACACCAGCTTCATCCAAGTAAATATTGGATGCACTCAATTATTTTTTTTCCTAGGTAAACAGTGAAATGCTGAGCACTGGCAACTTGAAAACTTCAATCTGAAAAGTCCTGTAACTTAAAACTAATTGCTTCTCCTTCCACAAGTATTTTCTTCTGGCCCTTCTTCTCAACCACTTCAGTGTGACTGCTTCCTTGACAGATGAGGGAAGCTTTTTCAGAGTCAGCTGGCAATGGGTGTTTGGTGGGATCTGGGCTGTGTCCAGTTCTGGGCCTCTCAATTTAGGAAAGATGTTGAGGTGCTTGAATGTGTCCAGAGCAGGGCAGCAAGGCTGGTGAGAGGGCTGGAGCACAGCCCTGTGAGGAGAGGCTGAGGGAGCTGGGGTTGTTCAGTCTGGAGGAGAGGAGGCTCAGGGGAAACCTTATTGCTCTCTACAACTACCTGAAAGGAGGTTGTAGCCAGGTGGAATTGGTCTCTTCTCCCAGGCAACCAGTGACAGAACGAGGTGGGACAGTCTCAAACTGCACCAGGGCAGGTTTAGGCTGGATATTAGGAAGAAGTTCTTCACAGCAAGAGTGACTGGCATTGGAATGTGCTGCCCAGGGAGGTGGTGGAGTCCACGTCCCTGGAGGTGTTTAAAAGGAGCCTGGATGAGGCACTTAATGCCATGGTTTAGTTAATTAGAAGGTGCTAGGTGATACAGGTTGGACTCAATGATCTGGAAGGTCTTTTCCAGTTATACAGGTTGGACTCAATCTGGAAAGTCTTTTCCAACATGGTTAATTCTGTGATTCTGTGTGGGATTGCTGGGACTCAGGTGCTGGGAGGTTCACTCCTCAACACAGGAAAGGCATGGACCTGATGGGTCCAGAGGGGGATCATGAAAATGTCCAGGGGGCTGGAACATCAATCCTAAGAGGACAGGCCGAGGGAGCTGGGGATATTCAGCCTGGAGGAGGGTCCAGGGAGACTTAGTAGCCTTCCAGTACCCAAAGGGAGCTTACAAGAAGGCTGGAGTGAGACTGTAATGGTAGGACAAGAGGCAATGGTATTAAATTAGAGCAGAGCAGATTTAGATTCATGTTAGGAACAAGTTCTTTACCATGAGGGAGGTGGAACACTGGAATAGGTTGCCTGGGGAGGTGATTGGGGCCCCATCCCTGGAGATATTCAAGGTCAGGCTTGGCAAGGCTCTGAGCAACCTTGAGGATGCTCCTGCTTACTGCAGGGGGGTTAGACTAGATGGCCTGTGGAGGTCCTTTCCAAGCCAGACAATTCTATGATTCTTCCAGCACTCCACCCTAGCTCTGGTCTCAGCAGTCCACTGGAGACTGAGTCCCAAGGCCCTTGCACAGTGGTATGAGCAGGATGAATTTGCTGTGGGCATGCCAACTTTTTATTCCATCTCCAGTTTTCTTTTCATAGAATTGTCAGGGTTGGGAGTGACCTCAAGGATCATCTAGTTCCAACCCCTCTGCCATGGGCCTCACACTTGGTCAGGTTGCTCAGAGCCACATCCAGCCTGGCCTTAAAAACTTCCAGGGATGAGTCTTCCACCACCTGCTTGGGCAACAAACACTGGCTGACATGACAGGTAGCTTTGCTTAGGATGGATGGAGGAATAGGACACACATTCCATTAATCCTAGATACCAGACTACACTGATGGCATTTCTTCTCTGAAGCTTCCCAGAATAAAACAGAAACAAATTTGATATTCCTAACTTAAATTCTTTGGTAAAATCAAGGCAAAATTTTGACAAAAGTCAGTATTAATTAATCACAGAATCAGAATGTTAGGGGATGGAAGAGACCATGAAAGCTCATCCAGTCCAACCCCCCTGCCAGAGCAGCATCACCTAGAGCAGATCACACAGGAACACATCCAGGCAGCTCTTGAATATCTTCAGAGAGGGAGACTCCACACCCCTCCCTGAGCAGCCTCTTCCAGGGTTGTCACCCTCACAGGGAAAACATTTTCCTCATGTTTCAATGGAACTTCCTATGCCTCAGTTTTTACCCATTGCCCCTTGTCCTGGCATTGGGCATCACCCAGCAGAGCCTGGCTCCAGCCTCTTAGCCTCACCTTTACATCTTTATAACTATTTGTGAGGTCCCCCCTCAGGCTCCTCCTCTCCCAGCAGCACAGCTCCAGCTCTCTCAGTCTCTCTCTCATTTAATTTTTCTAGAACACCTTTTTCTAGAACAGCCTTTCTGGTGTGATAGGTATTTTCACAGAACCACAGAATAGTTTGGGTTGAGCTTTGAATCTCATCTAATCCAACCACCCTGCCATAGGCAAGGACAACTTTCATGAGATCAGGTTGCTCAAAAGCCCCATCCAGCTTGTCCTTGAACACTTCCATGGATGAGAGGCATCCATAACTTCTCTGGGCAACCTGCTCTGTTGTCTCACTACCCTCATCATAGGGAATTTCTTACTATGTGTAGGCACATACCTGTGATGTGAGCTGGTAGAATAATCACAGGAATGCTGGTTTATACACACAACTCCAGGCTGGGTGGTGAATGGCTGAGAGCAGCCCTGAGGAAAAGGACCTGGGGGTCTGGGGTGATGAAAAGCTCAACATGAGCCTGCAGTGTGAGTGCAGCCCAGACAGCAACTGTGTGCTGGGCTGCAGCAAGAGCAGTGTGGGCAGCAGGGCAAGGGAGGGGATTCNTCTGTGGTTCTTTTCAGGAACCTCACATATGTGGATGCTATAGAGATAAAGGAGAAATGTAGTATTTATTTTAAGGTGTCTATCTCTTAAAGGTAAAAGGAGGTATGTAATGGGTATAATGTAATTCTTATATTTGACATAAAGATCTAGCTTAAAGAAAGAAAAAAAAAAGCCTCCCAAACTGTTTTTAGAATTAGAAGAATTAGAAGGAGGGAAAAAAAAAAGTTGTGAAGATCCAGTTCTTGAGTCTTTTAATACTTGCCTCTATGTTATTTTAGGTTGTTATCAACTGAGCTGCCAGAACATTGCCCTACAAAGCTTTGGAGGGCCACTTCTTAATGGATTGCTGCAGCCTCTTCATTTCTCCATTGATCCTGTTCCCTGCGTCGTGAGAACATTTTAGCCAGCACAGAACCTGGAAAAGTTACATGTAAGTCATGGTTCATATTCCTTTCTATTTAAAGTGAAAATTAGTAAAGGAAATAATCTCTTGGGAAGACAAAGTGGAAGCAGTAAACATCAGGCTTTAGAAAAATACTGTAAAAGCTGTAATTCATCAGCAGGCATTAGGTGGTGAATATATTGATGCTGAAGTAGTTGCTTTTTTAACCTATGTGGTGACTGAAGGCATTTCTAAGTGTTTTGCTACCATAGTGAACTATAGTGAGAAGTACTTAAAGTAGCTTCTCTTCACCCCCTTCTCCCTGATTGCACTTTGTTTTTCTTGAGGACTGTGTAAGCACTTACCTGGGTGTGCTGTCCTGGAGCTGCACATGCTCTGTGCCAGTTTAGAGGGCAGCCTTTGGTCAGCAGAACTGCAGGCATCCCTGTGTTTTTCCCATTGTAAACTCCATATCCTCCTCCTTTGGGATTTCCAGAATATTTCCTTCAAAGAAGCCCTAAGGATGCTTCTTTCAGCCAGCTGCACTGAAAGGCTTTTGAAGCATCAACAGGATCTTCGTTGACACTTCCAGCTCCTTCCAGATGGAATTAGCTGCTCCACCTGGCTATGGGGGTCTAGAGAAAGACATGCATGGATCTACTAGGGACAAAGTGGGTTGAAGAGGCTGCAGACCCCTTCCTGTCTCCTCAGTCTGAGTAGTAGTTGCTGATTTATATTATGTGCTTTGATTTTTCTTACACTCCTTCTCTGGAAACATTTAAGCTCAGGTTGGACAAACTTCTGAGTAACCTGATACAAATAAAGATGTCCCTGCTCATTGCAGGGGGCTTGAATTAGGTGACTTGGACTTGGCTCTGGTGAGGCTACACCTCGAGTACTGTGTTCAGTTTTGGGCACCTCAACACAAGAGAGATGTGGAGCTGCTGGAGCCAGTGCAGAGGAGGGCAAAGAAGCTGGGGAATGGCCTGCAGAATAAATCTGATGAAGAGCAACTGAAGGAGCTGGGGCTGGTTAGTGTGAAACAGAGGAGGCTGAGGGCAGACCTCATGGCTGTCTGCAGCTACCTGCAAGGAGGTTGTGGAGAGGTTGGTGATGGTCTCTTCTCACAGGGAATTAGTAATAGAACAGGAGGGAATGGCCTTAAGCTGCCACTGGGTAGGGTTAGACTAGATATTAGGAAATCTTTTTTCCTAGCAAGAGTGTTCAGGCATTGGAATGAGCTGCCCAGGGATGTGGTGGAGTCACCAGCCCTGGATGTGTTTAAAGGTCATTTGGATGTGGTTTTTGGTGCTATGGTGAACCTTGCAGAATAGGGTTCTGAGTTGGACTTGGTGATCCTGAGGGGCTTTTCCAACCTGAATTCTTCTGTGATTCTGTGATTCCTCCACTATCATGACCAAATCTCTGAAACCTCACAGAGCATCAGCCTAGCATGGAATCAGTGTGCTTTTCTAGAGGGGAGAAAGTGGTTTGACCCTTTGTAACTTGTCAGCAGTTCTAGGATATGTCTGCAGGTGAAAGAAGCTATTGTATGGATGACATGGATGTGGTGGTCTCTGCTGTCCAGGGTGTGGGACACCTTGAAACTGCCCTATTTGCAAAAGGCTTCAGCACAACTTTATTGTTTCTCTTTATTGGAGGGGACTTTTTTTGTTGGTAAACCCAAATCTCATTGTGTTTGGGAGACTTTTATCTTGCTAGAGCAGCTTGACAAAAAGCTGCCCAGGCCAGAGAAGACACAAAGTTGTGATGCACAGAGTGACACTGTGAATGCTCCTGCCCTTGCTTGTTCACTGCACTAACAAATTCACACAGTGCAGTTTAATGATTAAACAGGACAAGGCAGTGAAGCTGACCACAGCACTCACTGCTGCTCAATTTTTTTCTTGAGTGCTTACCAATCATTTTTTAATCTTAGGAACTGATCTGTGATATTACTTCTCAACAAATGGGAACATTTTGGAACTGAACAGATTTTATTAGACATGTACTTTTACTTCAGGTACTTTAATTGCTGATGGGATACTGGAAGTATTATTTAAAACAACAAAAGTCTATTGCAAGAGGAGGATAGGGTTGGGTTTTCTTTTTTTTTAAGTTTAATTTTTAAAGAACATTTTTTTTCTGGTATGATGAATATCAGCAAAAATAATAGTGAAGTGGCAAGCAATGGAGGAAGGCTGGGTTGTAACAGCATCCACTGTCAAAATGGCTTCACAAAGTGTTGGTTTGGTTTTGTTTCCCAAAAAAGGGAGGGCATTGCCACTTCACTGCAGGTTTGGCAATGGATGGTGCAGTTATTACTCAACCCTCCTGACAGCAGGCATTGTCTGACTGCAGGAGAATTTTGGGGCTGGCTTGAAACTTATTTCTAGTGCTTGTCTTAAGGGGAGAAAACTTGAAAATATGAGCTGTAACAGTTGGGCAGGCAGGAACTACTCATTGTTTATTAGTCCTACTTAGCACCATTCCCATGACGTTTGAAATCCTTATTTATTTCTTTGCAGGCTTTTCTTATGGTGCTTGAAAAGCTCATCATTAGGCAGCTTGCAGCTTCACTGTTAAAAACCCTTTCAGCTGAACTAGCTTTAAAAACAGCAGCCTTCTTAGGGGACTTTACAAGGTCTTGTAATGACAGGATGAGGAGGAGTGGGTTTGAACTGGCAGGGGGAAGATTTAAACTGGATGTCAAAAAGAAGTTCTTTACAGTGAGGGTGGTGAGACACTGGCACAGGTTGCCCAGGGAGGCTGTAGATGCTCCCCCCTGTGGAGGTGTTCAAGGCCAGGTTGGATGAGGACTTGAACAACGTGTTCTAGTGGGAGGTGTCCCTGACTATGGCAGGGGATTGAAACTGGATGAGCTTTGAGGTCCCTTCCAACCTAAACCATTCTACAGTTCTATGACTTGAAGAAGCAGCCAGAAGCTGAATGGACATAAATAGAAAAAAACCCCAACCCTCTTATTCCAAGAAGTGCCTAGAAAGTTTTGTCTTGATGCATTTTATGCTGTAAATAATCATGGATTCATAGAGTTGTCAAGGTTGAAAGGAATGTCAAAGATCATCCAATGCCAACCCCTTACCATGGGCAAGGACACCTCACACTAGATCAGGTTGCTCGCAGCCACAGCCAGCCTCACCTTAAAAACAGCCAGGGATGAGGCGTCCACCACCTCCCTAGGCAACCTGTGCCACTGTCTCACAACCCTCATGGTGAAGAACTTCTTCCTAACATCCAATCTGAATCTACCCACTTCCAGTTTTGCTCCATTCCCCCAAGTCCTATCACTACCTGACACCCTAAAAAGTCCCTTCCAAGAAAGCTTCAGATACTGGAAAGCCACAATGAGGTCTCCTCAGAGCCTTCTCTTGTCCAGACTGAACAAAACAGCCCTAACTCTCTCAGCTTGTCCTCACAGCAGAGCAGCTCCAGCCCTCTGATCATCCTCCTCCTGCCCTTCTCCGGACACCTTCCAGCACCTCCAGATCTTTCTTGTAATAGTGGCTCCAGAACTGGATGGAGTACTCAAGGTACTCAGACATCTCAATTGCCAACACTAAAACCAGATCTGAGGGCTGAATAAACTTGAAAAGCCGATGTGAGGACATAGGAACTGTCATCAGATATGAGCTCAACTTACTTGTTTTCTTTTTTCCTTTTTTATTTTTTTGTTTTGTTTTGTTTTTGGTTTTGTGGGTTTTTTGTGGGCTTTGTTTGTTTGTTGTTTGGGTTTTGTGCTTTGTTTTTTTTTTCTTTTTCTTTTCCTATGGTCATGTGCCTGAGGTATGCCAAACTTTTGAAACACAGTGTGTGCTCTTAACTTCTAGAAACCACACATACCACCTCAGGGGTTGCTGGCTGGACTTGCAGAGCCTTGCCAGCAGATGTGCAAGGGCAAGCTGTGGGTTGCTTGCTTAATGTCTCAGTGTTTTGTGCTGTCTACCTTTTGATAACAAACTCTGCTTGTAACAATTACCTTGTTATAGCAATTCCCATAGAAAGAGACAAACTTCCCTTGTTAATTAGCCCTGCATGGAAAGAGCACAAGGTTGACCCAAGCAGTAATGAGTGTATCCTTGTTGCTGTTCCCAGGGTGCAGTGTATTTCATAAACAAGTACACTTTCCCCTCCTGTCCATTTAGTAATTAGGTTTTAGAATACTGCTAAGGAGGCTGGTAGATGTGATCTCCATAAAAATAATGTATAGGGATGAGAGTGCTGGTGGAAAAAAATTGTCCATGGCACAGCAATGTGCCCTTGTGGTCAAGAAGGCCAATGGGATCCTGAGGTGCATCAAGAAGAGTGTGGCCAGCAAATCCAGGGAGGTTCTCCTCCCACTCTACTCTGCCCTAGTGAGGCCCCACATGGAATATTGCATCCCCAGTAAAAGAGGGACAGGGAGAGTCCAAAAGAGGGCTGCAAGGATGAAGAAGAGACTGGAGCACTGCCTGATGAGGAAAGGCTGAGAGCCCTGGGGCTGGTTAGCTTGGAGAAGAGAAGGCTGAGAGGGGATCTGATCAATGTTCATAAATATCTGAAGGCTGTGGGTCAGGAAGGAAGGGACAGGGATGGCCTCTGCTCACTTGCACCCTGTGATAGGACAAGGGACAATGGATGTAAACTACAGCACAGGACGTTCCACCTCAATATGAGCAAGGACTTCTTTACTGTAAGGGTCTCAGACATTGGAACAGGCTGCCCAGAGAGGTTGTGGAGTCTCTCTGGAGATTTACCAGCCCTGTCTGGATGCGTTCCTGTGCTAGGCCCTGCTCTGGCAGGAGGGGCTGGACTCAGAGATGTCCAGAGGTCCCTTCCAACCCCTAACATCCTGTGATCCTGAGATGTTTGAATTCAAAGCAGAAGATGCTTACCTTGTACCTGACAGATCAGATTGCAGGACTCTGTTATGGTGCATGTGGAAGATTAAAAAGCAAATTTCTCCAGGTCTCCTGGGAATTAATTCTGGGGAGGTTAGACCATTGGGATTATAATGAGGGAGCACAGGAACTAGGGAGAAGCTTTATTCTTTGCTGGGAGGCTCACAGTTTGTTATCCTGGACGGTTACTAGTGACAAATACAGATGGTGCTTGCCTCGGGTGCTGGGGACATGGCCATGCCTTGAAGCAGATGCTGGGACACAGCTGCTGGCATGCCAGCACAGATGGGTGGAAGTTCCTAGCCATTTCCACATTCCCTTCAACTTTCTTGCTTGATTTTACCCTCGCGTGTTTTCCTTTAAGACTGTCTAAAATAACATCCTGATCAATGCCACTCTCTGTCTAATCATAAAATGGTTTGGGTTGGAAGGGCCCTCCGAAGGTCATCCAGTCCAACTCCCTCTGCAGTCAGCAGGGACATCCTCAACTAGATCAGGTTGCCCACAGCCCCATCCTGCCTCACCTTGAATATCTCCAATGATGGGCCCCACCCACCTCCCTGGGCAACCTCTTCCAGTGTTCCACCATCCTCATGGTGCAGAACCTGTTCCTAACATCCAATCTTAATCTGCTCTGCTCTACTTTGAAGCCATTGCCCTCGTCCTGTCCCTGCAGCCCTTTGCAAACAGTCTCTCTGCAGCCTTCTTGTAGCCCCTTCAGGTACTGGCAGGCTGCTATGAGGTCTGCCCAGAGCCTCCTCTTCTCTAGGCTGCACCCTCCCAGCTCCCTCAGCCTGTCTCTGTAGCAGAGCTGCTCCGACCCCCTGAGCATTTTCATGGCCCTCCTATGGACCTGCTCCATCAGGTCCTTCCTACATTGAGGGCTCCAGACTTCAATAACAAATTGTCCTCATTTGTAGTGCTTATGCAGTGTCAAGAATTCAGCTTGAAGTCTTGAAGTTCAGGAAGGGGAAAAAAAAAAAAAAAGAATGCACCCTGAACCTCAGAAACCTCTGCACACAAATGCCATGTTTGCTATGTATGAGTCCTTCAGAGCATTTCCCAAATTGTGAAAAATGACTTCTTGAAGTCTGTCCCGTGACCATCTGCAGACAAATGTAAATAAGGTAAACTTCAGAGGTGCAGGTTTTGGTGATTAAGTGTCTGTCACCTGCCTGCCACCACAGCCTGGGAAAAAATGTATCTTTTTTTAAATCTGCCCCAAAAAGGTCAGGTAGCATGACTGAACTAAGAAGGAGATGCCATTTCTGAAGGCAAAGTCACTGACTTTAACACTGACTTAACCAAACACTTCTGATTCTCACTGGTAAACCCATGGCCATGCCTATGCCTGAGAGCATGAATGGTTTTATCCTGCTGGATTTTGATGCAAATTGTGTCTGGATTTTATTACTTTTCTGCTGTGCTTTCCTGTTGGAGTGTTGCTTCTGTAGCGTGGAAGGCATTTTCTTACCCATTTTATGATGTTGGTCTATTGTTGTTCTACACCTCATGCACTGTTGCATGGACTTTGTCCTGCTCAAGGGAGCTTCATGACTTCCTGGGGCATCCTGACCTGGGTGTTGTGCCCACAATCACCAAAAAAAGCATTTTCCTACCATGAAGGGGAGATCTTCTTTTAAATTAATTCAGTTATTGCTGATGCCACCCTGTTGTGAATACCTAAAGCCATTGACTGCTGTTGGCACTGCATTGGTCCCTCAACAGGGTCAAGTGCTCACGGGCACCACCAGCATCTCTGTACATATAAATGAAATATTTATGTGTTGTATAAGATAGTTATATCACAGAATCACAGAGTCTTAGATGTTGGAAGGGACTTACAGAAATCATCCAGTCCAACCCTCCCTGCAAGGCAGCATCACCCAGGGTAGTCCACACAGGAATGCATCCAGGCAGGTTTTGAAAGCCTTCAGAGGAGACTCCACAACCTCTCTGGGCAGCTTATTCCAGCACTCTGTCACCCTCACTCTAATGAAGTTTCTCCTCATGTTGAGCTGAAACCTTCTCTGTTCCAGTTTGTATCCATTGCTCCTTGCTGTGCACCACCTAAAAGAGCTTGGCCCCCTCTGCTTGACACCCACCCCTCAGATATTTATAGACATTGATCAGATCTCCTCTCAGCCTTCTCTTCTTCAGACTAAACAGCCCCAGGGCTCTCAGTGTCTCCTCATAGGGCTGATGCTCAAGTCCCCGACTCATCCTCGTGTCTCTCTGCTGAACTCTCTCCAGCAGGTTTCTGTCTCTGTTGAACTGGGGAGTCCAAAACTGGACACAATACTCCAGGTGTGGTCTCACTAGGGCAGAGTAGAAGGGCAAAAGAACCTCCTTGGCCCTGCTGGCCACACTTTTCCTGATGCCCCCCAGGATGCCATTGGCTCTCTTGGCCACAAGGGCACATTGCTGGCCCATGCAGAACTTGCTGCCCATCAACACTCCAAGCTCTTTCTCCGTGGAGCTGCTTTCCAGCAGGGCAGCCCCCATAGAGAAATAGATGATTTTTACAACTATTAAATACACGTCTGGACAAACCCTTTCATTGTGGTCTGGGAAGCACTGGTGTAGCTTTATGCACAGCAGCTGTGTGTGCACACCCATGCAGGCAGTGAGCCCATGTCCCTCTCTGGGTGCTTCTGGCCAAGAGTGCTGTGTCAGAGGCAACCCTGCATAAGCATGAGTAGCAACCAGGGGCCGTACAACCAGAAGGAGCATCCTGTGCTTAGCTGGTACAGAAAAGGGCCACAAGGATGATCAGAGGGCTGGAGCACCTCTCCTATGAGAAGAGACTGGGGGAGCTGGGGCTGTTCAGTCTGGAGAGGAGAAGGCTCTGAGGTGACCTTATTGTGACCTTTCAGTATCTGAAGGGGGCCACAAGAAAGCTGGGAAGGGACTTTTTAGGATAGTGATAGTCAGGAAGTGATAGGACTGGGGGGAATGGAACAAAGCTAGAAATGGGTAGATTCAGACTGGATGTTAGGAAGAAGTTCTTCACCATGAGAATGGTGAGACCCTGGAATGGGTTGCCCAGGGAGGTGGTGGAAGCCTCATCCCTGGAGGTGTTTAAGGCCAGGCTGGATGAGGCTCTAGACAACCTGATTTAGTGTGAGGTGTCCCTGCCCATGGCAGGGGGTTGGAACTAAATGATCCTTGTGTTCCCTTCCAAACCTGACTCTATGACTCCGTGGTTCTGCGACAGAGGAGGACAAGCAGTGTTTGTTTGTAGAGCACGCCGAACACCTCTGCCGTCGCCTGCCGCCTCTCCCCTCGGCCGCCGCTGGCCACAGGTTGGCGTTCGTCACTCCGGCGGTGCCAGAGGCTGCGTGGGCGCCCGGTGGCATTGCTCTGTTTATTCGGCGTTTCCCCCGCGGCCACCGTGTTGTGGCCAGGACTTTTTATGTTGCGCTGCAGCAGGTGACAGCTCGAGTGTGTGCTTTTGTCAGCCCCAGGGACTGAGTCACCTCTGCCTGGGGCCAGCAACACTTCCCTTTACTGATGGTGGGGGGTGAGATGCTGGTGTGTCTCCACACAACTTACCTGCCTGCACAGTGCTGTCGTTTTAATACTGTTTTTTTCAGTAGAAGAGCCTGAAAGATGGTAACAGCGAGATCAACTTTCTCTGTAACCCAAACCAGTGAAAAGTAAAATCCATCTCACCACATCAAGTTTTGTTTTCACTGCTGGTTCAACCTCTCCTCTCCCTCTGGCAAAGCCCTGCACAGTCATTCAGCGCCCGGCTTGGGGGTGGTGTGGTTGTTAGCTCAGTGGTGTATGACCCATTTATTTTCATAATACTTAGGTGCCTGTGTTCCTGCAGTGCTCAGCACACAGGTCCTGCGACCTAAATCCTTGCCAGAGCAGCACACACCTGATGTCAGCAGCGCAGGGACAATGCCTGCTCCTGTGCTGGGCTTGCTGGGGGATTCGGGAAGGCAGTGGGGCCACGGAGTGTATCTAGCAGGCAATTAATAAACAAGTGCAGGTAAAGGTACATTTAGCCAGAGCTGGTATACTTTTGTTAAATGCTGATTGGTAGCTTATGGGACATGTTTCTTGTTACCATTTGCAAAGAGTTGAGAAATTGAAGTGTTGTAGTGGATGCTTTACTGGGTATAAAAACTTGCGTTTGCAGATGCAGCCAGCTAATTATATAGGCTGGGCAGTCACTGGCTTGAGAGCAGCACTGAAGAAAAGGACTTGGGGGTGCTGGCAGATGAGAAGCTCAACATGAGCCACCAGTGCGCACTTGCAGCCTAGAAAGCCAAATAGATTCTGGGCTGCATCAAGAGAAGGGAGGTGATTCTGCCCCTCCACACCCTTTGGTGAGACCCTACCTGGAGTACTGCATCCAGTTCAGGAGTTCCCATTACACGTTACATGCTGGAACGTGTTCAGAGAAGGGCCACAAGGGTGATCAGAGGGAGCTCATAGGAGCTCCTCTCCTACAAGGACAAGCTGAGAGAGTTGGGGTCGTTCAGTCTGGAGGGGAGAAAGCTCTGAGGAGACCTTATTGTGGCCTTACAGTATCTGAAGCGGGCCTATAGGAAAGCTGGTGAGGGACTTTTTAGGGTGTCAGGTAGTGATAGGACTGGGGGAATGGATCCAAGCTAGAGGAGGGGAGATTTAGATTAGATGTTAGGAAGAAGTTCTTCACCATAAGGCTGGTGAGAACTGGTTACCCAGGGAGGTGGAGGAAGCCTCATCCCTGGAGGTTTCTAAGGCCAGGCTCGATGTGGCTGTGAGCAACCTCCTCTAGTGTGAGGTGTCTCTGCCCGTGGCAGGAGGATGGAACTAGATGATCATTGAGGTCCCTTTCAGCCCTGACAGTTCTGTGATTCTGTAATTAGTGACATGAGATGGTTAGTTCTTCTTTCCCTAGTCACAGCATTGCCTCTGCTGTACTTATAGAGTGTGGTCTTAAGACAGACCTTTTTTCTTTACTTCTCTTTTTCACTCAGGTAATTGAGTTAGCTTTCTGCAGGTTTTCAGGTGACAATTACGGTCATGCTTGTGTAGCTTCCAGTAAATGGAAAGAATCAGGCATAGGACAGACAGAAGTATAAACTGGCATCATAATAGACCTCAGAGTTTTAGGTATAAAATGAAAGAGTAATTTGCAAAGTGACTTGAAGTAAAGTGGATTTAAACACAATGAAATCATCCTTGACAGCAATTTGTTTGAAGTTCTACCATTATGAGTGTAAAGGGTTTTTTGTTGGTTTTTTTTTAATTGCCAGTTTCTGGGTAGAGTATTCAGCATAAATTCTCACAGGTAAGCGAAGCATTAACTCCTTGAACCTCAGAACTTTGGGCAAGAGGGGAAGAAACTGAAAGTTATGTCCCCATCTGAAAATTGGTCAGTGATCAGGTAGCTTAGAGAAGGGCTCTACCAAGTAACCAAGAAGAAAACAATTAAGTTTGTGAAAATCCAGCAGGATCCTGGAGAGTTGATCTGCACTGCACGCAGATAGCTGTCCTTGGTGTTTAACAGCATTTAATGGTACTCCAAACACAAGCTGGAAAAAAAGCAACAGCAATGAGCTAGTTTGCATCCCTTGTTCAGATGAGCCATGAGCTCTGCGCTTTCTGCATTTATATACTTCTGCTCTAAGTGTTGGAAGTGTGGGTGGCCATGAAAAAGCAGTGGTTACAATAAGATTTTCCATTTATTGCCCTTTGTGTACAACTAAAAATAAGATTCAAATGCTTCAGAATTTGTAGAGCAAGCATAATCCTTCTCTCAGCCCTGATGACTGGCTTGCCTGCAGCTTCAGCTCCCGACTGGTGAGTTCTACACTTAAATGCTTCTAACTGGGTCTGTGTTGGAAGGAGAGACAGAGTTTACTTGTGGTCTGGTCTAGCTCTGTTAATTCATTAACTTCTTATGTAAAAAAAAAAAAAGAAGGCATGAAAGGATGAAAGGAGGAAAGGAAAGAAAGAAAGAAAGGAGGATAGAAAGAAAGAGGGAGAAAGAAGAGGAAAGGAAGGAGGGACAGAAGGAAGGAAAAGAAAAAGAAAGAGAAATGAAGAAAAAGAAAGGAATAAAAAGAAAGAAGGAAAGAGAGAAGGAAGGAAAGAAAGAGAGAGAGAAAGAGAAAGAAAGAAAAGAAAGAGAAAGAAAAGAAAGAAAGGAAAGGAAAGAAAAAGAAAGGAAAGGAAAGAAAGAAAGAAAGAAGAAAGATGCTTAGGCTTAGTGCATAAGTAAGAGGTGGTGAAAGAATTTTGGAAGCAGAATTGTTCTGTGTTCTGGAAGAAAAACAGCTTTGGAGAGAACTGAAGAATCTTTAAAATCAGTCCTCTTGAACTTTTTGATCCAGAGCTTCATGTTGTGTCACAGGGAAAGGGGAAAAAAAAAANGAGAATCAACAAATTCTCTCAGTTAACTTTTAACTTTTGGCACATAAAATCCTTTTGGTTTTGTTTTAGGGTGTTGGTATTGAAATGTGCTGTCTCAGTAGCATTTCTAGGTAGTTGCACCGGTTAGGAATCCACTAAATTAGTTGCAATATCTTGAGCTACTAAATCTGCTCTGACCACATTAATTGATGTGTCAGCTTGTGGTCAGTTGAAACACTAAAGGGAGATGTTGTCAGCGTATGCAGGGAAATTCGTAACTTGGCCGTGTCAGGTTTGGTGCTGTCCCAGCTTCACTCATTAAGAGCTGTGGCATTTCCAGAGAATGAGTGTGCCTGTGCGTGTCAGGCTTCTCGGTTTGATGTCATTCTTGTGATGGATAACTAGAGACAGCATCTGTCCAGGAGCTGCAGAACCAAAGGTAAAGGCTGAAAGCCTTCTTTCTGCTGCATGGCAGCTTGAGCTTTGCCACTTTGCTTTCTCTTTGTGACCTTTCCAGGCTTGGCAGGGCAGCAGAGGTGTTGGTCTTGAGGAGGTTGCTGTGTAAGACAATGAGTTTTCGCTCTGAGTAACACCACATGGTGCAGAGGATGTGAGGTGCTGGTGGCACTTAGAGGCACACGTGGAATAGCCATGCTGTCAGCGGTGAGTCTGTTATTATGCAATATGAAAGCCCTTAAATTACCTTGATGTAACTCTTCCCTTCTTCTTAGGAGAGCTCTTTTGCCTGTCCTTTCTGCCTTACTTTTGCCTCTCAGCCAAAACACACATTTCTGCTTTTACATCTGTGTGCACCCATCGGACCAGCTCCTGCCTTGATGTGTGGGGCAGGAGAGCTAATGCAGTAATCAAGGCTTTAAATATTTCAGGTGGGAATGGACAAACCTTCAGCAACACTTCGTTTCCATAGCAGTGGTTGCTGCAGGGGGCTACAATACATCTGTTGTCATCTTCTGCATGTCTCAGTCCTGTAGGTGACCAGATGCTGACAAGTGGTGTAAACCTTTGTTGTCATTTTTTTTTTCTGTGGAATTTTCCCTTTTCGGTACAGATGTAGAGGTTGGTTCTTTCTACCCTCCCACCCCCCTACACCCCCACCCTTCTTTCTGCTGCTTTGCCTGATGCAGATGAGTTCAGAGCCGATGGCTTTGAAGATAAGGGCAGGAGAGAGTTTGTCATGCGGCGGCGGGGCTGAGGCTGCTGCGCTCTCCAGCTGGATGAGGCAGGCTGGTCCTTTCCAGGGGTATCACCGCAGGGGCTATTTTTAGAGATGCCACATAGGACTATCAGCACCCGAGGCCAAGCTCTTCATTTTTGCCCTTGTATGGTGATGAGGCTTTTAAGGTGTTTAGCTTTCTCTTGAAGAGGTAAACAGATCTCTTTTTGATTCTTTGAACCGCTTGAAGTGCTGCACTGTGAAGCCTGTGGAGTTGTTTTCTGTACGCAGTCCGAAGGGACCAGTCCTGCATATGGCCACTAAATTAGGATTAGTGAAAGTGACTGAAGCAACACGGTTGAGATTTTCAGCTGAAGAGCTCTAACAACCTGGTGTGTTGCATAGGAAGAGATCTGGTACTTCAGGAAACCCCCAGCTTGTTGGTTTGTTTTTTTTTTCACTTTCCCACAGCAAACGAGCTACACTCAGACATTTTTACAGTTGCTGTGAAATCTGCAACTCTCAGTTTCTGGAGTCCTTCAAACAGCCACGTTGGCTGTCACTGCTTCTCATGATGTCTGGAGCCCTTGTTACAAGAAAGATCTGGATGTGCTGGAGCGTGTCCAGAGAAGAGCCACGAGGATGATCAGGAGGCTGGAGCTCGTCTGCTATGGAGACAGACTGATAGAATTGGGACTGTTGAGTCTGGAGAGGAGAAGGCTCCCAGGAGACCTTGTTGAGGCTTTCCAGTATTTTAAAGGGGTCTACAGGAAAGCTGGTGAGAGACTTTATAGGGTGTTGGGTAGTGATAGGACTAGGGGAAATCGAACAAAACTAGAAGTGGGTAGATTCAGATTGGATGTTAGGAAGAAGTTCTTCACCATAAAGGTGGTGAGACACTGGCATGGGTTGCCCAGGGAGGTGGTGGAAGCCTCATCCCTGGAAGTTTTTAAGGCCAGGCTGGATGTGGCTCTGAACAATCTGATCTAGCGTGAAGTGTCCCTGCCCATGGCAGCTGGGTTGGAGCTAGATGATCCTTGAGGTCCTTTCCAACCCTGACAATTCCATGGTCCTATGATTCTATGTACAGAAGATCCTGTGAGACAGCAGCAGCAGACCCTAATCATCTGGGGATCCCTTCCCATGCACTCAGGGGGAACAGCTGATTGTTAAGGATGCTTGGGGATGTGGTACAGCCTCAGGATGGGAGCAGAGCTGGCCGTAGCAGTTGACCACTGTCCTACACCTGTCACTGGTGGCAGGAACAGAGCTGGGCAGCCACAGGCTCCTCATTGCATTGCTGGAGTAACACAGCAGCATTAGCAATGGAGATTGGCTCTAATGGTGTGTTTTAAGTGTGCCGCTGCTCTGCCAGCTCCACTTTTAATGCGCTCAGTTAAGGAATGCTTTGGAGGTTGCTGCTAATGGATGAATCTTGCGGAAAATTGGAATTTTCAAATGAGATTGACACTTTGGAGTGAGAAATATAAATCTAATGAGAGTATTTCAGCAGAGGTTGGTAATTAGGAATGAATGGAAGGGAATTTGTACGCGCAGTCTGCAAAAGGGCACAATGGAAGGTGGAATTGCACCCTCTGCGCTGAATGAGGGATGAAAGCCAATGTATCAGTGTCATGGCATGACAGTGTACAGTATAAATGATACTGTCACTGAGTGCTGCAGAAGGTATCAAGGGAATTCCACTCCAGTAAATTACATTACTTAGACAGACCTGAAGGCATTGTGTCTGAATGATTTGGAGGGGAAAAAAGGTTGTCAGCACAAAGCAGGAGATATTACAGAACAACTGGCTGCAGGGTTGGAAAGCAGTGTTTTTCTGATGTTTACCATGCAAACCTCTTCAGATACTCTTTAAAAAATCTTTTTGGTTGAATTACAAATGTATTGATGAAGCAACAGTGTTTTTTGACAAGTTGTTCAGGGTGGATACAAGCCTGCAGCAAAAGGTTGAGCATGCACAGTTCCCATTTTCTCAGTAGGAATTGAGACTCCTTCAGACTTGGGGAAAATCTAGTTGTGTGTTCCCAGCACAAGCACTGGTCTTTATTCTTTGCTTCATTTTGTCTGAAGAGTTGCTCTTTGGGGTAGATTTTGTTTATAGTGTAGTTCTAGCATAGGTTTGTAGGGTGGGGAAGGTCATTGCCATTTTCACCAGCAGCATCTGAGGCTGGATTGTGGTGAGCAGCAGCAGCTCAAGGGATACAAACTTTATGGTCTCATTTAGAGGCATTCAGACAGCACGATGAGGTTCGTGATGTGAATGGCAAGAAGCATGATGTCAAGAGAGACAGGGACCTGCTGGAGAGAGTCCAGAAGAGAGCCGTGAGGATGATTGGAGAACTCGAGCATCTCCCTTCTGGAGAGAGACTGGGAGCCCTGGGGCTGGTTAAGTCTGGAGAAGAGAAGGCTGAGAGGAGATCTGAGCAGTGTCTCTAAATATCTGAGGGGTGGGTGTCAAGTGGAGAGGGCCAAGCTCTTTTTGGTGGTCGGCAGCAATAAGACAAAGAGCAATGGATACAAACTGGAACAGAGGTTTCGGCTCAACATGGAGAAACTTCTTTAGAGTGAGGGTGACAGAGCCCTGGAACAGGATGCCCAGGAGGGTTGTGGAGTCTCCTTCTCTGCAGACTTTCAAAACCTGCCTGGATGCATTCCTGTGTGGACTACCCTGGGTGATGCTGCCTTGGCAGAGCGGGGTGGACTTGGCAATCTCTGGAGGTCCCTTCCAACCTCTAAAGTAATGTGATGTTGTGATGACAGTGCAGCAACACTTGAGAAGCTTCATCCCTTTCAGCATGCGTGTGCTGGTGCATCACACATACACGTTCCTCACACTGTTTTTCTCCTTGCCCACCAACCCCACTGCTGACACCACCTTCCACAGTGACGCTGTCGAGCAGAACAGTTATTTCTCCTCTTTCTTTCCTCTGTGATGACCTAATGCATCCACCCTCACAAGGGCGGTACCTCAGAGGCGGGATTTAACTGCTTCTCTCTCTCTGACCTCACAGAGACAGCAGCCACCTACAAGCTCTTGTCGTTTCCTAGGTTGCTCATGAGCACAGCAGCCCAGCTCCCACAGGTCTCCCAAACTGCCGCTCAGCGACAGAACAGCTTCTCCTCGAAGATGCTACATTTCATTCCTGTGGTGCATAATAAGCCCTGTCTGCCTTGGGGCCTCTTGTAGAACTTGAGCAGACTTTGTACTACTTAACCTATTTTTCCACTTGCCTACTCATGAAAACCATCACTGAAAGTGCATGCTGTAAATAATGGTAAGGAAGTGTGCTTCTTTTCTTCTCTCCAAAGCTTGCTTCAGCAAAGCCTACACACGGCAGGAGGGTTGATATGCAGCACAGTTAAGTTAGCAGTCCTTAATGTAGGCTTCTCTACCTGGAAATACCACTTACAGTTGTTGGAGAATTAATCAGGAAATGTGGCCAAACTGAAGAGTACTGACCCTGGAAAGGTTGTGGTTCAAATGATAGAATGGTTTAAAATCATAGAACGTTAAGGTTGGAAGGGACCTCAAAGATCATCTAGTTCCAACCCCCTGCCATAGGCAGGGACNTTTTCCTCAGGGCTGCTCTCAGCCATTCACTACCCAGTTTTATTTGTGCATTTTGTATATTAGGTTGGAAAGCACCTCAAAGATCATCTGGTTCCAACCCCCTGCCATAGGCAGGGACACCTCCCACTAAAACAGGTCACTCAAGGACTCATCCAGCCTGGCCTTGAACACCTCCAGGGAGGGAGCAGCCACAGCCTTCCTGGGCAACCTGTGCCAGTGTCTCACCACCCTCACTGCAAACAACTTCCTCTTAACATCCAGTCTAAATCTCCCCTCTGCCAGTTTAAACCTATTCCTCCTCATCCTGTCATTGCAAAACCTTGTAAATAGTCCCTCCCCAGTGCTTCCATGGAAATGGCCTGTCCTTTGCAGAATGCAGGATTCATTCCTGACAGCCCATGGCTGGAAACTATAGTGTGAAACCTACAGGCAGTGTAAGACAGCAGTGAGGCATCCGTGGAAAGGAAGATGTCCTGTGTGAGATGAGATTCAATAGTAGAGAAATTGGTTAGCAGGTCCTGATCACAGCCAAACGTGAGTGGGAGGGAGCCAAGTGTGGTTTGTATCTGTACCTCCAGCATCAGAATTGGGCTGGAATGGCCCAAGGTGTACGACTCTGGTTAAAAAGGGGAGCTATGATGCAAAAGATATAAAGTTTGTCCTTACACCATCAGTGCAATGGGAAACTGCTGTGTCTGCTTCAGCATCCATTTGTAGTACCATTAAAAAACTGCCATCTCTAGCTTCCGTGGTATTTCCTGTCAAAAGCTGACATTTTTACACCTTTTTTTTTTTTTTTTTATGTTGGGAAAGCAAATGGTTTTTCTTAAACTGAGTGTCACTGCTGTGGTCATGATCAAGCCACACTTTTAAAGTGTGGCCCTTTGTAGTCATCCCTCAATTCACAGAAGACCTGGTTGTTGTTGCTGCTCTAGCTATCCATATGATACAGGTTTCCTCTTCCCACGCTGGTCCTGTGGCATGAATGCCTATAAGCAGCACCAGGGTCATTCATGGGAGTTATGGATGCAAATCTGGACTTTAAATGCTGCAAAACATCACAATCAGAGAGCCATGAGGATGATTGAGGGTCTTGAGCATCTGCCCTATAAAGAGAGACTGAGAGCCCTGGAGCTGCGTAGCCTGGAGAAGAGAAGACTGAGAGGAGATCTGATCAATGTCTATAAATATCTGAGGGTGTCAAGTGGAGGGGGCCAATCTCTTTTTGGTGGTCAGCAGCAATAAGCCAAGCAGCAATGGATACAAACTGAAATAGAAAGTTTCAGCTCAACATGAAGGCTGCCCAGAGATGTTGTGGAGTCTCCTTCTCTGGAGACTCTCAAAATCCTGCTGGATGCATTCCTGTGTGGACTACCCTGAGTGATTCTGCTTTGGCAGGGAGGTTGGACTGGATGATCTTTGAAGGTCCCTTCCAACCTCTAAAGTTCTGTGACTCTGTGATTACAAGAGTAGGGTAGAGTGGGAGAACAAATCATCAAACTCTGTGCCTTAGGCAATACTGAGAGACTGAGAGAGAGATTGAGCCTGCCCGGTATCCCCTGGCAAATGTATTTTGTTGTGTAAATGGCTCCCTGCTGTCCCTGAAGACTATCACTGCCTCTTCCCATCTTGCCAAATGGATTTCTAACTAATCAATCTTTGTGTGGAGAAGCTGTGGTTCACTAAGCCCAGCATGCTAACAAGTCAGTGGTTTCATCTTAATTCTCACTGTTATGTTAGTACTTTTGATAACACAGGGCTATAAAGTTCAACATGGCAGAAACTTCTCTATAAACTCTTGATTTGCTTGCCAAAAAATAAGGCTATTACCATTAATTCCCCCCCCCCTTAACATTAGTGTTATTACACTGACGTGTAAAAACTGCCATTTGCATCAAGTTCCTAAAACTGCATTAAAAGAGACTTTTGTTCTGACTTGGGGGGGTGGGGGGAAGGCAAAATAATGCTAATTGTAACAGCAGAGATGTTCATGTAAAGACAATAAGGTGTTTTATCCATGTATGACATAAATATCTGAAGGGGGCCTACAGGAAGGCTGAGGAAGGACTATTGACAAGGTCTTGCAATGACAGGACGAAGGGCAATGGGTTTAAACTGGCAGAGGGAAGATTTAGACTGGATGTCAGGAGGAAGTTCTTTATAGCGAGGGTGGTGAGACACTGGCACAGGTTGCCCAGGGAGGTTGTGGCTGCTCCCTCCCTGGAGGTGTTCGATACCACGGTGGACAAGGCCTTGAGTGACCTGTAGTAGTGGGAGGTGTCCCTGCCTATGGCAGGGGGTTGGAACTAGATGATCCTTGAGGTCTCCTTCCAACCTTACTATTCTATGAGTCTATGAAATACATCAGAATTTAAATAATGAGAGACCTTGTGAAATGCATCAAAACGTGCACCACTGGCACTGTGGAGCTTCCCTTCTCTAAAGCCCTACTCGTGGAGAAAAGCAGCTTTACTTTTGCTTTGAAAATCCATTATCATAAGCCTTTTTTTTTCTCTCTCCTTTTTTAAACACTCGTCTTAGTGCAATATTAAAGCAATTTTACACCCTAAGAGCAGCTCTTTCATAAGGTAAAGTGCAATCCCGTGTGTGTATGTAATTGCGGTTTATAATACTTCTCACAATCCCAATTTCCTCAGAATTAAGAAAACCACTTACAGTTTTAGGCTTTCCTTTTCAGGTCTTCCTTTTCCTCATTTTTAATTTTATTTTTTTTCCTCTCCTTGTTTTTCCTCCCCAAAAAGATCCTTAAAAAAAAAAATATCCCTTCTTAGAAGGGGAAAAAAAAAAAGGCACTTTCTGGATTCATTGCAAAACACTGCTTGAAGGAAGGATTTTAAGAGTTTAGGTTAAAAAGTTTCTGCCTTTTTCAAACTGCATGGGTGACATTGCTATTTTGGGAATCAGTGCCATCTGCTTGTTCAACCAAAATGCAGGGAAGATGTTTCTAGTTCTAGTATAGACTTTGAGTTGATTCCACATAAAATTCCTGACCAATCTTTGCTGGCACTTGCCCCTTCTGTAAGCTGACAAAGGCTGCTCACAGAATCACATGGAATTGTCAGGACTGGAAGGGACCTCAAAGATCATAGAATCATAGAATGGTTTAGGTTGGAAGGGACCTCAAAGATCATCCAGTTCCAAATCCCCACCATAGGCAGGGACATCTCTCACTAGTACAGGTCACTCAAGGCCTTGTCAAACCTGGCCTTGAACACCTCCAGGGAGGGAGCAGCCACAACCTTCCTGGGCAACCTGCGCCAATGTCTCACCACTCTCACTGCAAAGAACTTCTTCCTAACATCCAGTTTCAATCTTCCCTCTGCCAGTTTAAACCCATTCCTCTTCATCCTGTCATTACAAGACCTTGTCAATAGTCCCTCCCCAGCCCTCCTGTAGCCCCCTTCAGAAACTGGAAGACCGTTCCAAGGTCTCCTGGAAGCCTTCTCTTCTCCAGGCTGCAGAGCCCCAACTCTCTCAGCCTGTCCTCATAGTAGAGCTACTGCAGCCCTCTGAGCATCTTCGTGGCCCTCCTTTGGACATGGGCAGAGACACCTGACACTAGATCAGGTTGATCACAGCCACATCCTGCCTGGCCTTTAAAACCTACAGATATGAGGTTTCCACCACCTCCCTGGGCAACCTGTGCCAGTCTCTCACCATCCTCATGGTGAAGAACTTCTTCCTAACATCCAGTCTGAGTCTACTCGCTTCTAGTTTTGCTCCAGTCCCCCCAGTCCTATCCCTACCTGACACCCTAAAAAGTCCCTCACCAGCTTTCTTGTAGGCCCCCTTCAGATACTAGAAGGCCACAATAAGGTCTCCATGGAGCCTTCTCTTCTCTCACCTCTTCCATCCTCACATCTCCCAAGGGAGAGGTGTTCTACTTGTTGTCCACAATGAGTGTGGTTCACAACAAGAACAGTTCATTGTGATGTATGAGGTCCATAATTCTTCCCAGTTCAGATCACAAAAGCTATGAGAAAGACAGCAAAAAAGAGCAGCATAGTGCTCAACACCCAACATGCTGCAAGTGGCTTCTAACTGTATGTGAAGAGGGTGTTTGGGGGGAGGATTGATTGGGTTTTGTTGGAGGAGTTGCATTTTTCTTTGCTTTTGAGGAAGAAAGGAGGAGGACACATTTTCTGTGGTTATGCTTCCTTCAGAGGAAAACAAAAAAAGTGGGAGGACAAGGTTTCTTAAATCATAAATCAACTATATACTGACTCGTGCAGGTGTAAGGGATGCAGGAGCTGGAGAGGACAATAAGAGTATCACAGAATCACAAAATGTCAGGGGCTGGAAGGGACCTCGAAAGCTCATCCAGTCCAACCCCCCTGCCAGAGCAGCATCACCCAGAGCAGATCACACAGGAACACATCCAGGCAGCTCTTGAATATCTCCAGAGAGGGAGACTCCACAACCCCCCTGGGCAGTCTGTTCCAGTGTTCTGTCACACTCACAGTGAAGAAATTCCTCCTTGTGTTTCCGTGGTACTTCCTCTGCCTCAACTTCCACCCATTGCCCCTTGTCCTGTCACTGGGCATTACCCAGCAGAGCCTGGCTCTGTCCCCTCAGCACTCACCCTTTACATATTTACAAACATATAGAGATGGGGAGGAATGGCAGGACTTCGATGGAGTTCAGACAGGTTGAAGAAAGAGGTTGACGTGAGTAGAAACAAGGTGCAGTCTATGTAGTAGGTACTTTGAGTCTGTGGGAGTAGGACAGGGGAGCGTGGAAATGTGAGAGGGCATTGCTGCAAGTCCTCCATAGGCGCCAAAGACGTTTCTCTGAGGGAAGAGAGATTTAAGACAGTGTCATATTGCTGGAGTATTTGCAAATACATATGTGTCGTCGTTACAATGTCTTCCTAACTGGCAAAATGTTTCATCCCCTCTTCTGTTGACAGAGAAGATTGCCTACTGATAATTGCTTTGCTTAAGTGTCTGATAATGTGCCAGAAATGAGAGCATTCTCCGTTAGGTCATCTTTAATTATGCATGTACCACCTGTCAGTTTTGAAATCTGGAGATTAGTTTTCTCATTGGATTTAGAGTAGGGGAGAAAAAAAAAAAAAAAGAAGAAGAAGAAGAGAGCCTTTAACAAGAGGAGTAGGCTGTTGCAAGCAGGGTGCCTATGGGGGAGTTTCACAAGCAGTCATGGATACTGCTGTTGGCACATGCGGAAATACTTGAGATATTGCCTAAGCTAGCTGCCACAGCCATGGTTTTCGTAGGAAGAGGATTTCAGGCCATCTGTTGCGTTTCCTAGCTTTCCTTTTTTTTTTATTTTCCCTCCCATTTCAAAGGGAGAGGCAGCGCCGAGGTGGGGGAGGACACGCAGCAAATTGTGGCTCCTTTGGCAGTGCTGGAGGAAATTCCGCCCTTCTCCCCTCCTCCCCACCCCCAAGTAGCCTTGCAAGGGGAATATTCACATACCACTTGTAGTGGGTTAGGAACTTCCCCCTTCCCTCCCCCAGTTGAAATTCCTCAACCCCCTACATCACCTCTCCCTTACCTACAGCCCTGGCAGGGACAGGAGGTTTGCCTGTTTGCCCATGGCCCGCTGGTAAATGGGGACACTGTTGTGCCTGCCTACGTGTGCTTTGAGGTGTGGAGGCAAAGTGATGCATGGATCACAGGAGTAGAATTATAGAATCATAGAACCGTAGAATCATAGAACCATAGAATCATAGAACCAATGAATCATAGAATCAGAATCATAGAATCACAGAAACAGAGAATCACAGAATCATAGAATCACAGACTCACAGAATCATAGAGTCACAAAATCACAAACAGGTAATCATAGAATCACAGAATCATAGAATCACAGA